>APFE030288938.1:2599-24412 GCA_000404065.3 Pinus taeda | reverse complement strand
CTCTCTTTTTGAAGTTTGACATGAAGAGCAAAGGTTTGAGGCTTGACAAGGAGGACAATATGGCTATTTAACTGCAGATAGCCATGGTGACAAATTTCAGTGTAACACCCACTGATAGATAAAAGTTGTCTTTTCTTGATCGGCCGGTGCAATGTTAATCTGGTTGTAACTAGAAAAACCGTCTATGAAGGAAAAAATTTCGCTCCCAGCACATTCATCAATGATCTGATCAATGAAGGGAGTGGGGTAGTTATCCTTAGGACAAGCACGATTGAGATTACGGTAATCAACACAAACGCAGATCATGCCTTGTTTCTTTGTCACCGGTACACTATTTGACACCCAATTTGTAAGAGGGATCAGATAAATGAATCTGGATTTGAGAAGTTTTTCAACTTCACCCTTGATAGCGGCCACCTTCCTAGGGTGCACTGGGCAGAGCCATTGGCGAATGGGCTTCACGTGAGGGTAAGGTGGGATTTCGTGCACAACAATGATAGGATCAATGACATGCATTGCTTCATATGACCACGCAAACACATCACAAAATTCTTGAAATAGACGAGCATAGATCTTGATCTCAGCCGAGGAGCAAGTTTCCCCGATATGGACATTTTCAACGATGCCAGGCTTGACAGAAATATCAATTGGCATCGTTTGGGTAATCTTACCCAAATTTCCTTCTAACCATACTTCATGAGTCAGGATTGGTGCTGGAAGAGGGAGGGAAGGAAACTGAGAAGAGAACTCCTCGAGACTAGTACACATGACTACCGAGCGAGGGAGGAACGAGGAACGATGATGAGTATCGTTCCAAGGTGGTTCCTTGAGAGACATTACTTCCATGATACTCTCATTAGCAAGAAAAATCTCGACTAAGGAATCAGGAGATTCTGAAGCACTAAGACATGGGGATTGAGAATATGTATTGAGAGAAGTCCTCGAAACAGGAAAATTAGGTGATACAAAACTTGAGGCCAAAACAATTTCCACGTAATCGATTTCGGCAGGACTAAGTGGCATAACCTCGCCCCATGTATCAAGAAGATCTGGTGAAGGTATGACCCAAGGATCATATTTGACTGAGATCATGTTGACAAAGGCAACATGAGGAGGTAGGAGCAGAAAAATTCCCATCAAGGAATTTTTCTTAAAAGGACCTGCCCCCACACTCTCATAAGGAACACTAGTGTGCTTGACATATGAAACATTTCCATCCGAGGAGGAAGAGGAAAAGAAGGACAGTTGGTCGACTGTGACGATCCTCCCTTGATGGGGAAAACAAATCACGTGGAGTAGGGAGGAGGCTATAGCATGCATGGCATGGGTCTAACTCCGTCCGAGTAGAAGATTATAATTGAGATTAGCGTCAACAATATCTACCTTGACATGTACTATCTTTCCCTCCAAAGCAATGGCAAGGTTGGGTAAGACACCAAAGGGCTGTGAATCTCGCCCGTCGAAAGCTTCCAAGGTGTTAGGGGATTGGTTCAAAGTAGGAGAACCAATTTCCTTTCGGCAAGCGATTGACATGATGCAAGTAGAAGCACCTTCATCAATGATGGTCCTATGAATGGTTTTCTCATTGATGATTACTTGAACGAGAAAGGAAATATGATGAGATAAGCATGGAACGTGGTTCTCTAGATCAAAACATATCAAATTGGAATCAGTAGGATCAATACCCCCAATAGATGACATCAAGGATTTCCATTGAGATGAACAACTTTGGAGTACTTCGAGAGATGACATAGCTGATGGAGCCTGAGACAAATCCTCAACAATATTATAGTGTTGAGCAGCTTGAGCGTTGGGATTGTACGAGCACTTCCTGATCACACCTCGAGAGAGTGGTCGAATGGCAGAATCAGGGTTAGGGCACTTGATATGAAGAGGGCTAGAACTTGGGGCAGAAGAAGAAGGGGTGGCTTCTTTCTCTTTCCTGGCTGTCGAAGCAGGTGATTAAGGTTGGTCTACCATTTGAGTCTGTTGAGACGGAAACAACTCTTTCAGGACAGCTGGGGTCCCTTTGAGAAATTAACTAACTACAGGTCGTTAGGGATAATCCTTAGTATAGTGATCCTTCTCGTAAATGAGTCACGAATACTTATGCTTCCATTGTGAAGAATCACCAGCAGAAGATTTAGGAGGACCCTATTTTGGGGCATTGGCTTTACCCTTGCCTTTTCCTTTCTTCTTACCTTTCGAGGATTCATCTATTGTGGTAGACTAGACAACGTAAAGCTATGAGATTTTACCAAGGCAAGGTGGATTTTGGGAGGAACTATTGGAAGCAGTGTTTGAGACCGACTTCTGTTTGGAAGAAGATTTGGCAGGGGTCTGGGACACTGAACTAATTACTCCATCAACAAGAGGTGTATCCTATGACTTCGATGCCGTTGGATCAGATGATGGCCGCGGAGCATCAATTAATAACTCATACAAAGTGCCAGACTAAGAATAAATGAGATCTAAGTACTGGGCATGAACAATGGATTATTATTCGATAACACATCCACCCATAGCTATATCGTGAGAAATTGGAGTGACGAATGACTTGGTAAACCATTCGGTGAGCAATTGATCAGCAATCTTGAATTTGATCAGGTGACGTCTACGTCTCCATTCATGGATGTGATTGGAGATGTGTGTCACAGTATATTGCTTAAACGTTGTAAGAAAATAGGTGTTAGTTTCAAAACGAACTGGAAACTGGAAATGTGTGAGGAAAGCCATGGCTAAAGAGTTGAAGTCATGGTAAGTAATTCGAGGGAGCTTGATGTACCACTTGGCTATAGGACTTGTAAGGGTTCATTGGAAAAGAGAGAGATGAATAGAATCATCAACGTAGGAATTTGAAGAGCACAAGAGGTGATATGTCATCACATAGGCTTGAGGATCTTCCTTTGCTTTCCCATCGAACTTAGGACAATCACTCGGGATCTTGGACAAAACCGGAGGCCAGTATCACGAATGAATAATTGGGTCATTTGTGAGTCGAGACACATTTGGCAACTCTAGTGTGGCCAAGAATGGCAATTGAGTATTGAAAGGCATTAGAGGTTGATAAGCGGGTCCAACCGAAGGAGCCCATCCTTGCTGGTAAGGATTTTGGCCCCATAGTGGAGGGTTCTGGCCATATGGCATTTGATTCTACCCCCACTATAGGTTACCTTAGCTGTAGGGAGGATTTTGACCTTGAACACCTTGGAACTGTTTGGTCATAGGTTGCTGATAAGCAACATACGGGTTAAGAGGTTGTTGAGCCTGTTGACCTTGGACATATGGATATTGCACCTGTTGTCCCTAAACATATGAGTTTTGAACCTGTTGCCCTTGAACAAGAGGATTTTGGACCTACTGTCCTTGGACATAAGGATTATGCACTTGCTACCCTTAGACATAAGGGATTCTATACCTGCTGCCCTTGGACAAAAGGATTCTGTACCTATTGCCCTAGGACATTAGGATTTTGGGCCTATTGTTGCGGGACTTGACCCTGGCCTTGGCCTTGCAAGGGTTGACCCTATTGATATGTATATAAGGGTTGTTGTTGCTTGGGTTGGCTCTACTGCAAGGGTTGGCCTTGCAACTGCAAAGGTTGTCCCTGTGGCTGCGGAGGTTGGTCCTGCGAGGACATAGGCTGGGAGGTTTGCGGAGCATACATCGTCTGCTACTGCATGGTTTGCTGCAATTGTTATAAGTGTTTCCCTTGTGGTTGTTGCAGTTGTCCTTGCTACAGTATCATCTTCCCCTACTATTGCGTGGATGGCCCTTGCTTCAACAAAGGGTGCCCTTGTTGCTGTAGAGGTTGTCCTTACTGCTGCAAGGGTACTTGAACAATTCCCAGAAAAATTTCGAACTGAATCTAGCCATAGCCACCCTGAAAAGTGGATGGGCCAGGCTAAACATACCACCTAGATTGAAGGACATAAGGTGGATTGACCATTCCTTGAGAACCATATGGAACGTAAGGAGATTGGTACTGAACTTGAGCCTCATAAGGCTGCTGATATTGGAAATTGCTTGACCAAGACGAACCAATGAAATTTTGGACCAGTTGGTACTGGACATTGCTCGATCCAGCAGGACCAACAGGGTTGTAGATAACATCGGAAGAAGGCTGGTTCATGCCAACCATGTTAGCCTGTGAGCTACTCACATTGGTGGTGCCTGATACCATAGAAACACTCAGATTCTGCCCCACAAGCGGTGGCACAACTTGTCGACTTACTATAGGGATTGAAGAACTGACAGTAACATTCTTCGAGACCATCGGTGTACTGGATGGGTGATTGAGACAGACGAGACAAGAGGGTTCACAATGGTGGGTTGCACCAGGACTGATGTAACGACCTTTTGGGAGGTCAGGTTCATAATGAACGGACTTGTAGTAGGTATGGTGCTAGACACCCAAATAGGGTTGTGATAAAGGGATGAGGCACTAGGTGTACCTGAGACCAATTGTGCTAAAGTCACATAGTTGGGTGGTAAATCTTGATACACACTGATGGGAACGATCCCCATATATGGGAAAGCTTCAAGAGGAAATTGATGTTCTTCCTCTTCGAAAGTGTGTGGAGTAGAAACTTTCGATTGATTCGAAGAGGTAACTGGAGCATTACCTTTGGGTTCCATAGCCGGGAACAAACGACGACAAACGACCAAAGATGTATGGGGGGATAATTCCAAAATGACACCTGGCTGATCGTATGGACTGTATGGACGCTGCAGTGATATCACATCAGGGTTGAAATTGATTTGGAGGATATAGAACCAATCCAATATGACCTTCAGTAGTCGGCGAACCCTAAGGAGTATGTACAAGATTTTCTGGAGATTTCGGGCCAATATCAGCATGTGACCCAGTATCTGAAGTAGGCAGAGGGCGAGATGACAAAGGTTGAATGCTCAGAATGATTCTGAGTTCAACACCTTGGTCCTTGAGTGATTATGTTAATTCAGGAAAAGGCTCCTCAGACAATATTTCAGACGGAGGAGAGGAAGAGGAACTAGGTGAACCAGATGGTTCAACCACGATGACCTTATCTTAATTAATAGGAAAAGAGCGATAAATTTCAAGGCTTTAAAATGTTCTTTAGGGAAAAATCACATTTTGGTCCAGAAAATACTAACACGGTGTTACAATATCGTGGGAAATCAATTTTTTAAGATGCATATATAAACTGGTGTTCTTTCATGTTTTAAGAGTCAAGAAAGAAACAAAGATGACTCTATCGCTTTTGATTGGAAACATGCTTGAAAGGACAGGTGCTCAAATGATATTTTTAGTTTTAATGAGTCAAAAAAATCAAATGACTACTTTGGATGATCTAGGTAAAAAGGATTACTAGGCAACCGTGAACTGCAAAATACCTCACAGTGAACTGAGATGTACAGGCAGGCAATCTCCCTGAATGCTATGTTCAGTGTATCATGTTTGCAAGGTGGCAGACTCAGCTTCCTATAGATAAAGGATTGCAGCCTAGAGGGGTCTCTCGTTATATACTCGAAAGTACGAGGAGAAAAAATCCATACTAGCGCTGTCTAGTGCCAAAGCTAATGACAACTGTTAGGTTTAAAGACACCAGAACACGTCTCTAGCCTAGACCTTCTAGATGTGATCATTAGGTTTCAAATGCGCCTTAGGTTAATTGAGTTCATTTTAAAGTTTATCTTGAATTATGTCTCAGTTTTTAGGCCTTAGTGATGTGACTAAAAAAACCCTAAATGTAGCTAAATGAGACAAGACCCTTTCAATTCAATGAATTGTCTACACTAGAGAGGGTAGGAAACACAATCAAATGCAAACAACCAAGAAATTGAAAGAAATTTTTTTTTCACTACTTCACTTTTTGAGAAAATAAAGTAATGAAAAATACATTTCAATTCCTAATTTCCTAACAAGAACACTTGAATAGTCATTTCAAAAGCAAAGAGAATTATTTTTCTTTTCAAATGTTGATGCAATCCTAGTCTTCAATGATGCTAACTAACGTAACATATTGATGCAACAAACTAGAATTTTGTACTTTTCATGAAATGACAAAATGAATTTCTCATAAAACACTTCAATGAAAAAGTTTCGAGACAATTGATTCTCAAGCAAATGAAAAACACGAAAAGAGAATCTCTTTCAAACTGATGACACAACGACTTTACCAAAAACAAGACAAGCAATGTGATCTATGCCTAAAAAGAGATGTTTAGACAAGCAAACAAAACTCTTCAAACTTGTGTAATGGAGGTCAAAGCCATAGAAAGACCATAAACAAAATGCAAGGAGTAAATGCACTAACAACTTGACTCACTGAGTTGACAATCAGCTGAATGGATGACAACCTAGATGCCCCAATGCCACTAACCATCCAATGACCCAAGAAATCAAACGAAAAGATGACAAATCAACAAAACAATGTAAACTTTCAAATGGGAGCTCATACTGTTACCCGTTTTGTAGAGATAGCAAAAAAGTGACTCGATTTTGAAAAGGGGTGATGCAGAACACACATGTGTTTTTTAGAGCTTAGTTTTTGGCACTATAATTTTTTTTATGTACATTGTGTTTTATAATGGTAGTGTTTTTTACGCTGATTTAAAAACGTGGTAACTCTACACCAGGCCCTTTTTTAAAGGTTTTTTTTTTTTTAATCTAATGTATGAAATGTAAATAATATTTGTAAATAATGATTTTTGAAGTAGTCTTTTTCTTCATATTTCTTGTTTATTTTAATTTATTTTTTTTTGTAGTGAGGTTTTTATTGTTTTGCATATTTAAAGAAGAAGGTCGATATTTTGAATTTTCGATATTCTACATATTTATACATCGTTAATTAATTTTTCAATCCATAAAAAATAATTGTTTCTAAAAAATAATATTTTTTAACAATGGACATAAAAATAGCCATTTTTAACATAAGTATAACTAAAAAACTACACGTTTTGATAATTTTTTACTACAATTGACATGCGAAAATCAAAAATTTTATACGTAAATTTTAATTAAACATAGTTAAATAATAGTTTTTTTTTATGAATTTCATGTCAAAAAAATAGTAATAATCATTTTTTTTTTCAAAAAATAATGATTAACTTAAAAATTAATGTGAAAATCACATATTACAAATATTGAATGCATAACAACATTAATTGATTAAATATTCTTCTCATAAAATGTCAAAATCAAAACATTGCAAGTATAACTACTTAATAGTTACAAAAAATGAGCTTGATTTCCAAGCATAAATTAAATTTAATCAACAATGTCACGTAATCCAAACTCTTCGTCCTCTAGAGTTTCATCATTGTCTTCTTCCACAATATTTTATGCTTCCTTTTGCTCATTTTCGTCTTCTAATGGATCTTTGATGTCTGTGAATCTCCCAATGTATGTTTTTCCAAACATCCCATGTAATGGTGGTTGAGGTTCTTTTCCCTTTTTTTCCACACGCGATTCACTAAAGTCCCTTTTCTTCAACCCAATTTCTTTTGCATCTGGAAGAAATTGAAGAGCATTAATTTTTTGCTGAATGAAAGGTTGAAATGTTTAGAAATTTTCTTGAATAACTATTTCAAATACCATTAAAGAAAAGATGGTAATGCAAGCACATACTCAACGCCCATGTCACCTCCTCAACGCCCATATCACTTTTATAAAATAGAATGTATTTATCATTCTACTCAACATTCATTTTTATCAAAATTCAATATTTTCACAAACATGAAATCACTTTAAAATATTTTATATCAATTTTATACCAATTTTCAAAAATATAAAACAAACTCAACTAATTTAATAATGGTGAATTGTAATATATAAAAAGAACTCACTACATATCATCCACTACCAATGTTAATCAAGTGAAGAAAAATTCCAATTAGGAAAAAAGGAAATCTTCTTAAATTTAAATAAAAAGAAATAAGGTGTAACTTTCATAAATTATTGAATTAATAATTAAATTGAAAGAATTTAAACATAAAAATGGAGAAAATGGAAAGTGATAAACCATAATAGATGTATGAAACTTATCTTGGAACTTATTTTGGATAGCAATAAATATATACAATTAATTTGGGCTGTTTAGGATATGGAGGTGTACATACCATATTCCATTTAAATATTTATGACTTTTAAAAAGTGAATACAACTTTTCAACTAACAAACTTACTTTATCATAAGAAATTAAAATGCTAAAATAAAAATTAATATCCATGCTAATTTGGTTAATTAACATTATTTGTTAAATGTATTCAAAGTTATAAATTACAATAAATATTTTAAGATTAATAACAATATTAATAAACCACAAATTGTAATTAGACTAACTCAAAACATTTAATATGAAAATGGGTAAATTTGAAAAGATTTTAATAAAAAAATAAGTATATTACGCAAAAAATATTAAAGATAAATATCACCCCACGTAAATGCACAAATATATTGTTCCCAACAAAGAGTAATCACCGCTCAACATATACTTAAAAGCGAAGATGACAGTTGAACATATACTTAAAAGAAAATATGATAGCTCAAAATATACTTAAAATGAAGATATCATCTTGACGTATTTCGTTCTTTTCATTAAATTGGTAATTTGTTGTTGATATCTTGTTTTGTTGCTAGAGGTAATGGTAGGATGATCCACACTATGACAGAAAATGTTCCTATTTTTTATGAAAGGGTTGTACGAGAAATTAGATACAGTGGTGGCGATCGTGTGTAGGTAATTACTCAAGGTCAAGTGTTCCAAGCAGATATGGCTCTCTGTACAATTCCCCTAGGGGTCTTAAAGAGTGGTTCGATCAACTTTGTTTCGGAGTTGCCTAGAAGCAAAGTAGATGCTATTAAGAGATTAGGCTTTGGATAGTTGGACAAGAATGCCATGCTCTTTCCCTATGTTTTTTGGGATTTCGATCTTGATACATTTGGCCATTTGAATCATCAAACAAGTCAACCGGGTGAGTTCTTTTTGTTTTATAGTTATGCCTCCGTGTCTGGAGGACCACTTCTGATGGCTCTTATAGCTGGAGAAGCAGCAACGAAGTTCGAGAACATGCGCCCAGAGGATGCTCTGCATCGTGTTCTTCAGATTCTCAAAGGTATGACTTTAGTTACAGAAAGGTCAAACATATAGTGATCTTGTGGATTTTTAGCTTGTTTCAGTTTTTGGGCGTTAGAAATCTAGTGATCTATGAGACCCATGATTACATCCACAGGTATTTATGGTCCAAGAGGAGTTGATGTGCCTGATCCCATCCAAACAGTTTGTACAAGATGGGGGAAATATGATCATTTTCTTGGTTCATATTCGCATATAGCAATTGGAGGATGTACATCACAATATTTCATATCCATCAGAATTATATCATAATTAGATTGTGAATTATATTATTCTATAGTATTATAATTACTGTAATTTTGGATTTGAAATATATAATTCATTTCGTGTTTTTTCTAAGGAAATGCTTCAAAATAAAAAAGTGTCAAATCCCAGCAATTTCCCTTGGGCTGATGTTCCATGCTTCAAGAAATTAAATGCCATATTGTCATGGGAAACTGACTTGAAGAACTAGCAACGAGGGGCAGAGAATCGACCGCACACCCCACACCAGTGCGCCGGGGCGGGTCAATTCTCAGAATCGCCCCACACCCAATTCACGTTTTTTCCCTCAAATTATAAATCCTTAAGATATTTTATAATTTAATTTATTACCTCTTCTGTCCTCACGGTGGTTTGCAAGTGCTTCCACCTTCTCCACTGCACACAAAAACGTGTTTCTTCATCACAACAAAAATGGATATATGGTTTCTTTACAAATAAAACTTTAATAAAATTTTCATAAAACTTAAATAAAATTAAGGAAATCTTTCTCAACATATTTCTTCGCGACAGAGAAAATATATACATCAATTTTGTATGAAATAAGTATTCGTTACAGGTACTCACACAAAAGTTGTGAAACTCTTGTGAAGACGTGAAGAAATTTAGGTGTTGCAACTAACTCCATGTTGGCCGTTCCAACTAACTCCATGCTGCTTCGATTGTGAAATGACACTCCTCCGCCATAATCTCTTCCAATGACTCGCATTCTGCAACATTCTGGATTCTGACATAACCACACCTCTTTATGTTGAGAAATTTGAGATGTCCAAGTTTTGAAAGATTCATATGCTGCAAATTCTCGCAACCCTCCAGGTTCAATTTTACAATGGTTGATTGGGAGACTTCAACCTCCTTTAGACAACCGTTATGTGAAAGATCAACAATTTCTAGCCTAGGGCAAGCACCGACAGAAATGCTCAAATTGGATATGACTGTGTGGGTCAAAGTCAAATCTGTTAAAGCATCCATGACTTTGTTATCCAAGGAAAAGTTTTGTATTGGAAAAGAGATTATAGTCAAAACTTTCAGGTGTTTCAGCAGTGAGATTCCTAATTCATTATAATAAAATTGTTTTGGATCACATATCTGATTGCTTGCTAGAGGTAATGGTAGGATGATCCACGCTATGACAGAAAATGTTCCTATTTTTTATGAAAGGGTTGTACGAGAAATTAGATACAGTGGTAGCGATGGTGTGTAGGTAATTGCTCAAGGTCAAGTGTTCCAAGCAGATATGGCTCTCTGTATAGTTCCCCTAGGGGTCTTAAAGAGTGGTTCGATCAACTTTGTTCCGGAGTTGCATAGAAGCAAAGTAGATGATATTAAGAGATTAGGCTTTGGATTGCTGGAAAAGAATGCCACGCTCTTTCCCTATGTTTTTTGGGATTCCGATCTTGATACATTTGGCCATTTGAATCATCAAAAAAGTCAACTGGGTGAGTTCTTTTTGTTTTATAGTTATGCCTCCGTGTCTGGAGGACCACTTCTGATGGCTCTTGTAGCTGGAGAAGCAGCAACGAAGTTTGAGAACATGCGCCCAGAGGATGCTCTACATCGTGTTCTTCAGATTCTCAGAGGTATGATTTCAGTTACAGAAAGGTCAAACATATAGTGATCTTGTGGATTTTTAGCTTGTTTCGGTTTTTGGGTGTTAGAAATTTAGTGATCTATGAGACCCATGATTACATTCACGGGTATTTATGGTCCAAGAGGAGTTGATGTGCCTGGTCCCATCCAAACAGTTTGTACAAGATGGGGGAAAGATGATCATTTTCTTGGTTCATATTCACATATAGCAATTGGATGATGTACATCACAATCTTTCATATCCATCAGAATTATATTATAATTAGATTGTTACTGTAATTTTGGATTTGAAATATATAATTCATTTCGTGTTTTTTCTTAGGAAATGCTTCGAAATAAAAAAGCGTCAAATCCCAGCAATTTCCCTTGGCCTGATGTTCATGCTTCAAGAAATTAAATGCCATATTGTCATGGGAAACCGACTTGAAGAACTTGAAGTAATCGGGTGGTGGGACGATTCTGAGAATCGACCCACCACCGCCCCGCCACCACTAGTGGCGCGGCGGTGGCGGGTCGATTCTCAGAATCGCCCCAACCACCCGATTCACGTTTCTTCCCTCAAATTATAAATCCTTAAGATATTTTATAATTTAATTTATTACCTCTTCTATCCTCACGGTGGTTTGCAAGTGCTTCCACCTTCTCCACTGCACACAAAAACGTGTTTCTTCATCACAATTAAAATGGATATATGGTTTCTTTACAAATAAAACTTAAATAAAATCTTCATAAAACTTAAAGAAAATTAAGGAAATCTTTCTCAACATATTTCTTCGCGATAGAGAAAATATATACATCAATTTTGTATGAAATAAGTATTCGTTACAGGTACTCACACAAAAGTTGTGAAACTCTTGTGAAAACGTGAAGAAATTTAGGCGTTGCAACTGACTCCATGATGGCCGTTCCAACTAACTCCATGCTGCTTCGATTGTGAAACGACACTCCTCCACCGTAATCTCTTCCAATGACTCGCATTCTACAACATTCTGGATTCTGACATAACCACACCTCTTTATGTTGAGAAATTTGAGACGTCCAAGTTTTGAAAGATTCATATGCTGCAAGTTCTCGCAACCCTCTAGGTTCAGTTTTACAATGGTGTATTGGGAGACTTCAACCTCCTTCAGAGAACCATTATGTGAAAGATAAACAATTTCTAGCCTAGGGAAAGCACCGGCAGAAATGCTCAAGTTGGATATGACTGTGTGGGTCAAAATCAAATCTGTTAAAGCATCCATGACTTTGTTATCCAAGGAAAAGTTTTGTATTGGACAAGAGATTATAGTCAAAACTTTCAGGTGTTTCGGCAGTGAGATTCCTAATTCATTATAATAAAATTGTTTTGGAGCACATATCTGATTGCTTGCTAGAGGTAATGGTAGGATGATCCACGCTATGACAGAAAACGTTCCTATTTTTTATGAAATGGTTGTACGAGAAATTAGATACAGTGGTAGCGATGGTGTGTAGGTAATTGCTCAAGGTCATGTGTTCCAAGCAGATATGGCTCTTTGTACAGTTCCCCTAGGGGTCTTAAAGAGTGGTTCGATCAACTTTGTTGCGGAGTTGCCTAGAAGCAAAGTAGATGCTATTAAGAGATTAGGCTTTGGATTGCTGGACAAGAATGCCATGCTCTTTCCCTATGTTTTTTGGGATTCCTATCTTGATACATTTGGCCATTTGAATCATGAAACAAGTCAATCGGGTGAGTTCTTTTTGTTTTATAGTTACGCCTCCGTGTCTGGAGGACCACTTCTGATGGCTCTTGTAGTTGGAGAAGCAGCAACAAAGTTCGAGAACATGCGCCTAGAGGATGCTCTGCATTGTGTTCTTCAGATTCTCAGAGGTATGACTTCAGTTACAGAAAGGTCAAACATATAGTGATCTTGTGGATTTTTAGCTTGTTTCAGTTTTTGGGTGTTAGAAATTTCGTGATCTATGAGACCCATGATTACATTCACAGGTATTTATGGTCTAAGAGGAGTTGATGTGCCTGATCCCATCCAAACAGTTTGTAAAAGATGGGGGAAAGATGATCATTTTCTTGGTTCATATTCGCATATAGCAATTGGAGGATGTACATCACAATCTTTCATATCCATCAGAATTGTATTATAATTAGATTGTGAATTATATTATTCTATAGTATTATAATTACTGTAATTTTGGATTTGAAATATATAATTCATTTCATTTTTTTCTTAGGAAATGCTTCGAAATAAAAAAGCGTCAAATCCCAGCAATTTCCCTTGGCCTGATGTTCCATGCTTCAAGAAATTAAATGCCATATTTTCATGGGAAACTGACTTGAAGAACTTTAAGCAATCAGGTGGTAGGGCGATTATGAGAATCAACCCGCACCGCCCCCCACCACCACTAATGGGGGCGCCGTGGCGGTGATTCTCAGAATCGTCCACCACTCGAGTCACGTTTTTATCCCTCAAATTATAAATCCCTAAGATATTTTATAATTTAATTTATTACCTCTTCTGTCCTCATGGTGGTTTGCAAGTGCTTCCACCTTCTCCACTGCACACAAAAACGTGTTTCTTCATGACAACGAAAATGCATATATGGTTTCTTTACAAATAAAGCTTAAATAAAATTTTCGTAAAACTTAAATAAAATTAAGGAAATATTTCTCAACATATTTCTTCGTGACAGAGAAAATATATACATCAATTTTGTATGAAATACGTATTCGTTACAGGTACTCACACAAAAGTTGTGAAACTCTTGTGAAAACGTGAAGAAATTTAGGCGTTGCAACTGACTCCATGCTGGCCGTTCCAACCGACTCCATGTTGCTTCGATTGTGAAACGACACTCCTCCGCCGTAATCTCTTCCAATGACTCGCATTCTGCAACATTCTGGATTCTAACATAACCACACCTCTTTATGTTGAGAAATTTGAGACGTCCAAGTTTTGAAAGATTCATATGCTGCAAATTCTCGCAACCCTCCAGGTTCAGTTTTACAATGGTTGATTGGGAGACTTCAACCTCCTTCAGACAACCGTTATGTGAAAGATCAACAATTTCCAGCATGAGCAAGCACCGACAGAAATGCTCAAGTTGGATATGACTGTGTGGGTCAAAGTCAAATCTGTTAAAGCATCCATGACTTTGTTATCCAAGGAAAAGTTTTGTATTGGACAAGAGATTATAGTCAAAACTTTTAGGTGTTTCAGCAGTGAGATTCCTAATTCATTATAATAAAATTGTTTTGGAGCACATATCTGATTGCTTGCTAGAGGTAATGGTAGGATGATCCACGCTATGACAGAAAACATTCCTATTTTTTATGAAAGGGTTGTACGAGAAATTAGATACAGTGGTAACGATGGTGTGTAGGTAATTGCTCCAGGTCAAGTGTTCCAAGTAGATATGGCTCTCTGTACAGTTCCCCTAGGGGTCTTAAAGAGTGGTTCGATCAACTTTGTTCCGGAGTTGCCTAAAAGCAAAGTAGATGCTATTAAGAGATTAGGCTTTGGATTGCTGGACAAGAATGCCATGCTCTTTCCCTATGTTTTTTGGGATTCCGATCTTAATACATTTGGCCATTTGAATCATCAAACAAGTCAACCGGGTGAGTTCTTTTTGTTTTATAGTTATGCCTCCGTGTCTGGAGGACCACTTCTGATGGCTCTTGTAGCTGGAGAAGCAGCAGTGAAGTTCGAGAACATGCGCCCAGAAGATGCTCTGCATCGTGTTCTTCAGATTCTCAGAGGTATGACTTCAGTTACAGAAAGGTCAAACATATAGTGATCTTGCGGATTTTTAGCTTGTTTTGGTTTTTGGGTGTTAGAAATTTATTGATCTATGAGACCCATGATTACATTCACGGGTATTTATGGTCCAAGAGGAGTTGATGTGCCTGATCCCATCCAAACAGTTTGTACAAGATGGGGGAAAGATGATCATTTTCTTGGTTCATATTCGCATATAGCAATTGGAGGATGTACATCACAATCTTTCATATCCATCAGAATTATATTATAATTAGATTGTGAATTATATTATTCTATAGTATTATAATTACTATAATTTTGGATTTGAAATATATAATTCATTTCATGTTTTTTCTTAGGAAATGCTTCGAAATAAAAAAGCGTTAGATCCCGGCAATTTCCCTTGGCCTGATGTTCCATGCTTCAAGAAATTAAATGCCATATTGTCATGGGAAACTAACTTGAAGAACTTTAAGCAATCGGGTGGTGGGGCAATTCTGAGAATCGACCCGCCACCGCTCCACCACCACCACTGGTGGCGAGGCGGTGGTGGGTCGATTCTCAGAATCGCCCGACCACCCAATTCACGTTTCTTCCCTCAAATTATAAATCCTTAAGATATTTTATAATTTAATTTATTACCTCTTCTGTCCTCATGGTGGTTTGCAAGTGCTTCCACCTTCTCCACTGCACACAAAAACGTGTTTCTTCATCACAACGAAAATGGATATATGGTTTCTTTACAAATAAAACTTAAATAAAATTTTCGTAAAACTTAAATAAAATTAAGGAAATCTTTGTCAACATATTTCTTCGCGACAGAGAAAATAAATACATCAATTTTGTATGAAATAAGTATTCGTTACAGGTACTCACACAAAAGTTGTGAAACTCTTGTGAAAACGTGAAGAAATTTAGGCGTTGCAACTAACTCCATGCTGGTCGTAGTTTTATGCATAAGAAATTTACAGCAAATGAAATACGTAGAAATCGATGATAATTATGTCATTGTAAAGTAAAATAACAAATATAGAATTTATAAATTTATAATTTGGAAAGCTAAGTAAAAATCATATAATTTATAAGTTTATAATGCTTAGATTTATCAAATTTAAATCTATGAGAAAAATTAAGATAATTAAATTATCCTTTTAAGTCTATGAGAAAAATTAAGATAATTAAATTATCCTAGTAAATATAAAATTTTGTTTTTTCCAGACTTTTTTCATTGAGATTTTGCTTAAATATTAAATTACACGGTTTAATATTTTGTATTATATTCAACATTTTATATTAATAGATGTTATTTCTTTATGTTATAAATTACAGGTGTGGTTGGTTTGATAAATATATTATTATATTTTAAGATTTTGTAAATATTAAATATATTATTTTATTATGAACCTAAAATATTTGGTAGTGTAGAATTTAGATGGTTCCTTGTAATATGGAATTTTTTGGAAATTCATTGTATATTAAGTATCATATAATTTATGGTGTAGGTGGATAAATGGATACAAAAATTCTCAAAACCAAATTTATTATCTTGCTAGCTATTCTAAATGTAAAACATAGCTAATTTGTCAGAAATATAATTTTATGTGCAATATTTATGATTGAAACAATTTTAAAACATTTTGTATCATTTTCAATATTTTAAATTATAGATTTCAATGATTTATTAGTCTCGTAAATCCATTTTTTGTTGATTTTGGAATATGGTGAGAATTTCAAGGATAAACCCATAGATTATACACCATGGGAAATTGATTTTGATATTTTAAAGATTACACATACATCTACTAATTTCTCAGTAAGTGTAGTCTCAATCTAATTGCAAGGTAGTTTTGTTTTATTTTGATGAGTTAAATTGCATTGTAGTTTTATTTTATTTTGATCAATTAAATTGCATTGTAGTTTTGTTTTATTTTGATCAATTAAATTGCATTGTAGTTTTGTTTTATTCATGTAGGTTTCCCATTTATTTACTGTAGTTTCTGGTGAGTATAGTTTGGAGTATCTTTTCCTCACTCTGATAAATATTTGATTTAGGATCAAACATAATATGATATAATTATATAACTGAATAATAAGAAAATAATCAAATTAATGACTAAATGTCAGATATAAGATAGTTGGTAATAGGGTGTGTTGTGAAGTCAATGTCAGATATAATATAGTTGGTAATAGGGTGTGTTGTGAAGTCATTAGTGTTATTATTAACTCCTTAAATATGACTCAAGGATTTCTAAAAGTATTCTTCCAATATTAATGAGTTTCTATGTCTACATGTAATCACCACAATGAAATAATAAGCATTTACTACCAACTAGATGTTCATAGTCCCATAAAAGGTTTTTATATCCCTCGTTACTTCCCTCATTGGGGTGCTTTTCATTTATTTTATTTCTCCCTTTTCTTTTATTTAGATATGAGGATGGGTAACATCTAATTGATAATAGTGGGGGAAGCAACGCATTGAATAACCATATTAATAGGGGTGTCTCCTTATATTGGGTGTAAATTCTTGACCTAATTGACTTTTAGAATTGTTGCCAAGGGAGATGTTTTTATGCTGTTGTTAAGATATTCACAGTGAATTTGATAAATGTAATCATTTCTCAGTGGTAATTGATGTTAATGGAGGTCCAAACTTAGTTTGCTCATTTTGGTTGTGTTTCCCATTGTGGTATTAGCATCCATGTGCTCCTCATAAGTCACCTGCAACAAAATAAGACAAAAACAAAATACCATGTAACTATATTTAAAACGCCATCAAAGTTATTAGTGTGGTTCATAAGATGAAAATGACAGTGACCTTCCTTTAAAGGTTTGGAAAGAAATTAAAATAGATTATTATTATGGCCTTAGATACTCTAATCAAAGTAAATCGAGTGGTCATAGGTAGCTCATCGTATTCTCCCTACATGTGGGGTATGATTTCACTGATGATGCATTATTAGGATTGTGATTGACACTAGAGTTATCTTCTGGGAACTTGTTTGTTTTTTCCAATTATTTCATTCTTGACAGAAAATCCTCTGGCATCTAGGTTTGGGATTTATTGATAGCAAATGAGGTTATCCTACCTTCATTTCTTGGGAACACATTTATGAGGGAGTAATAAGGTTCTTGAGGTGTAACTGAGTTTCTTTAGAACAAATGAAACTTGCTTCTGGGATTCCTTGTGAACTTTTTGTGAACATATTTTATGGAGAGGGTGATCAGTTTAGCGAGGGTCATTAGAGGAGATTCACTGTAATCTGACTCCGGTTTCTCTTTTTAGCGAAATCCTGGCCTCCTATGAATTTTTCATGCTCAAAATTAAAATAAGGATAATCAGGAAAATGTGCTTGGTGTGATATGGTAAATTTGTCCATCTATGTTTAGGTGTAATAACCATGGCATGTAATGGTTGAAAACATGTTGAATTTATACTTAGCAAAGAAAAATGATATTCTACCAAAAACATTAATGTGTTTTTTTCCTCATAAACAACTTTGTTTGGCACATAAAAATTTGGTTTTACTAGCATTTTTTAAAAAGTTTGAAAATTGACCCTAAAAAAAAATCACCGTTCCAGTATCATCACTTTTTCATTTTGAAGCTATATTTTGCACGAAAATTTTATATAAATTTCGTAGTTACTGCCATTTTTAAAACATGTTCAAAATTGACCCCTAAAAAATAAAATCATCGTTCCAGTATACACACTTTTCGTTTTTAGCACTGTTTTTGATGTTTTTTTGGGATTTTTTGGCCAGAGTTCCCATTTTGAGTTTATAGTTCCCGTTTCAAATTTTACATTGTTCAAAGGGTGGGGTGAACCTTGACATTCCCCTTTGTGACAGTTCATCTACCCTCATGACTCTTCATCTACTCTATGATTGTTACATCCAACCATTGACACTTGAACTTCCACTTGACATGACATTACATTACAATGCACATGTGCTCATGTGAGACAAAATGGCTTGAGCAAGCCATGCAAGACATCACTAACACTCAGTCCATTGAGGTGAGACCAAATATTTGACATGCTTGTGATGGTGAAGGTGATGAGTTGATGCTAAGCTTGGTTGTCCATGATGGTGTGCATGCACCCCATGGTGACATCTTGTTGAAGCAACCCTTGCCTCCGTTGCATTCGGGTGCATTGGTGTGGCTCCTTCATCCAACTTCTCTGCTAGAATGCACATGGTCGTCTTGGTGTAACCAAACTGGAAACACACTGATGCATAACATTTGTGCTGATCTTCCAGTGTGTTGGTGGCCATGTGAATCAACTGTCAACTACATGCTCAACTCTAGTCGGACTTGCTTCTTCTTTTCGCCTTGGTGAGTGTGCTGAATGGGTTGGATTACATGTGTGCGCACTGTTGAGCCCCAAACTTGCATCTTCCCTACACATTTTTCTAGCTTCTTTCCATTCACCTGAGCCTCCTAAGCCATCAATATCATTGCATATTAGTTATAAAAGAGCATTTAAAGTGGTTTCTTGACTATGTCTTTGTGTTGTTGTTTGAACTAGATATTTTCTTATGAGCTGGGGAATCTTGTCACTTTCCACAGCTGGTTCAACTTTCCGCAGCTGTTTTTGTTAAAGTGTACATTGCAGGTGTCATCAGGAAAATTGAGTCACATGGGCACGTTAGAAATGTCATGGACATGGGTCATGTCCCATTGGTCCAGTTGGATTCGTCAAAGAAGACTATGGTCAAAGGTGGTCAAGTAGTGGTCAAACATGAGTGTCCTATAGCAGCAGGACTCCATTTTCGACCACGTGAATATTTTTGTGTCCATTTCTAGATCTTTGGAGGAATGTTGACATCTGTAGGCTGACCACGATGTGGATCCAACAAACGCTTTCAATAAGATTACGTAATCCCAGTGACCATACTGCTAAATCCGTGGACGTGGTTCTTCACGTGTCCTCTGTTCATGTAGTTTTTCCAGAAAGACAGTTATGAAGCCTCTGTTATAAATAACGCGTTCTAATACGCATAATAGTTAGCTTTTGATATGTAATTTTTGCTGTTAAGAACCATTGTTCCGTGACACTAGCTTATTGTTGTAACTCTGTTTTGAGATATATATATATAAAAAGACTCTTTTTCCGTATTTGCGTGAACGTGATTTTGAGTTGATAACCAGTTAGCCGAGGTTGCAGAGGGCCCCTGCATACCGAGGTTTCATTTTCTTCGTTGCTGTATAGTCCTCATGCATCGTTTTATGATTATTCATTCGTGTATATATTTCTAATATGTCACTTTTGCTCATGATTTTATAAGTTTTGTTTAATGTTGATCAGTGTGTGCAAGTTTCAAGATAGAGTAGGCAGCCCGGGCATTTGTATATAAATTTCATAATGACTAGTGATATGGAATTGATCCTCTGCTGATTTTATTTTCCTAGTTTCTTTTAATTCCAGTTCTATTTTGTTGAAGTTTAGTTTTGTTCAATTTTCTTTGATTAGTAAAAAATCAACTTGCTCATTTCATTGATAGTTACCTCTGAAAGCCATAGCGATACTACTGGTGAGGGATTGAAATATGAATGTTGTGAATTGATTTTAGTTTCCTTTTCTACAATTAGATAATTGAATTGCTCATTTCATTGATAGTTACCTCCGAAAGCCATAGCGAGACTACTGGCGCGGGATTGAAATATGGGTGTTGTGATTTAATTTTAATTTACTTTTCTGCAATTAGATAATTGAATTGCTCATTTCATTGACAGTTACCTCCGAAAGCCATAGCAAGACTACTGGCGAGGGATTGAAATGTGGATGATGTAATTTGATTATATTTTTACTTTCTTTGCAATATTTGATTTCCTTGAGTGCAGTAGGTTAAGTTAGTTTTCTGAATTTAGACAGCATCAAAGATGATGGTTTCATAATCAGTAGTTCCAGAATTACTTGTTTTAATTAGCAGCATCCTTTCAATTTTTTATTCAAGTGTTATTTTTCACTATAGCCTATTTTCTGAAGTGTTAAGTTTTGGGAATCTTTACAAAGGACATAACTGCCTTAAAACTTATAACCATACTTTCCTTATAGAAACTTAGGAATTGGAATTTCATAAACCAAGATAAAACCCCCCAAAACAAAATAAAAATAAAAAATGACAAAAGTAAGAAATAGGTTATCTTGCACATATAGTGCGCCACACCTCATCAGCTTACGAACCCTGGATTGAAAAATTAATGTAGCAATTTAGGACACACTAAATTGACCAAACATTTTGGCACTGTTACCGCGGAAGTGTAACTAGGTAGCCAATTTCTTAAGAAAAAAACAATAAAAAGAAGGGAAAAATTGATAACTTCTTGAAGTATGCTCTCCTCTTGCACCTAGTGTGATCTGGAGGATCAGAAAAGAGAGTTATTGGTTTAATAATTTCTTAAGTATGCTCTCTTCTTGCACCTAGTGTGATCTAGAAGATCAGAAAGAGAATTATTAGCCCAACTTAAAAAATAAAAAATGACATGCATAGAGCAAGAGATTCTAGGGGAAGGTTTATAGCTAGAGCCAAGAGTTCGATTTTCACAACTCCAGCTTCTTCAAGGCATAAACAAGATTCACCATCATCTACTCCTAGCCTTAAGATTCCTGGAATTCAAGGAGCAGCAGCTGAATTAGAGGATTCTCCTACACTATCTATCAAATCTCATCTAGGAGAAGACCCTTTCTTCACTTCTACGGAGAGCAAATTGTAATCAAAGAAGTAGAATCAACTGAAGAAGAAAAGAAAGAATCTTTCTCTCATCCACCCTTGATAGAAGAACCAGAAGAATCTAAGGAAACTATCATGATGGAAGAAGTAGTAGATGGATTTGGGGGTAGAGGTAGATGAGGAGGAAATAATGGAGGCAACAATGGTGGAGGTGGAGGTAATGATGGGAGAAATAGGGAAGGAGATAACTCGTTTGGATTCCCTATAGTTGATGAGGAAACTCACACAACGATGAAAAAAATCTCAGTATCTATCCTCCCCAACTTTTATGGATTGTGAAGTGAGGATCCTGAAACATTTCTGTTTGAGTTTGAAGTCGTGTGCCGAACCTATGACTATATGGAAGACTCTCAAAAACTCAAACTGTTTCCT
>APFE030288933.1:8261-26908 GCA_000404065.3 Pinus taeda | reverse complement strand
TTGGCTAATTAACTTTGAACCTGGGTTAGGCCCCAACAAGCCAACAAATGGTTCCATTGCCATGACTGGGATCTACATAGAGATGTCTGATGTCGTATCACTACAATCTGACAAAGGAAGGAATTGAAGAGTGGTTGGATAAAAAGATTCACGAGTTCGTGGCACAAGGAAAATAGGAATCTATGACTGTCAAAGGAAGAGTGGTTAGATTGCTACTTATATACGGAAATTCATGAAATTTTCTTTACATCCTTCCCCACTAAGTTGCATGAGTGGATCGCGAGGCTATCAGATAGCCAAGGAAGGTGTAAACTCAACAAACCTATTATGTGGACTTCGGAATTGGTGTGCAGGCTAGAAGCATCAGAAGATAAGATCATGCCCGCTATTGGTCACTAGCTGGATCGAATCATAGGAGGATTCATCACTGAATTCACGGTAGATACTTCAGTGAGCTATAGCAAGGCAGAACAACACTTCCTCAAGGGACAACGAGGTAAGTACATTAAATATTTGAACAATTGGATTAAAATGCTACTGTGTGAAAAGTGGGTTATGCGAATAAATCTATGTTTGGGGCTATGTGGAGTAGGAGGATCTACAGAAACGAAGGTAGCACATAACTAGCAACTAGCCCCTTGATTTCACCTCCACGCAGAGGCGAAGAAGAGCTGGTGAAGGCTCCACCAAGAAGTGTGATCAATATGATAAATCAGTGAATTCCATGCATACCTCACCCACCCACACCACCACTAGTTTCACCATCTTCACCCCCGACTTTGCCCATACCACCACCGCGAAGCAGTATGGCCAGTGTGATAAAACTACCAGTGTTCAAGGGAGTAGGGAATGAAGATCTGGACCAGTTTTGGTTCATGATAAAACTTGTATGGGAAGCACAAGGTGTCACAGATGATAATATAAAGAAGGCAAAGTTGGTTAGTGCTTTGTAGGATCGCACACTGATATGGTACATTAAGCATTCTAATGACAATCCAAATGCAGGGATAGCGGATATCCAAGCAGCGATAAGCATGGAATTTAGTAGACCAAAATTGGAGGCACAATCGATCATTGGATTTAAGGAAATCACATTGCTACCAGGCGAAACCCCGTGGGAGCTCAATCAAAGATTGAAGTGCACAATTCGCGAATCGAACATGACCTTAACAGATGGGCAACATCGCGAATGGTTTGTAGCCTCGTTAACACGCATCTAAAGAACGCGCTATCGCAACAAGCGCTAACCACTCAAGTTGAAGCTTTGGAGGTCATAAAGAGATTACACGAGACTCTGATACAAGATCCTAACCTCTGAGTCTAGGAGATTCATGCATAGTTGAAGAACTTGTTCCTTGAGATGCAGAGTTTGAAACAAGACAGGACGGTTCATCCAGAAGTGCGTGACGAGGTATGGTACGTAAAGTGCAAGGGCCAAGGACATGACAAGGACCATTGCCCGGTGTTCACAAATTACCTTGTGGGAGGAGGATCAATGCCATTGAGACCGGAAGCACAAGTAGGACCATGCACAATGCCAGCATTGTGGTGCACAATTTGTCATATAGGAGGGAAGCATGCTACAGATAACTGCCATCTATTACAGAAGTATACGCAAAGTTCCTTGCAGTTGTTTTGTAATTTCTGTAGTTCAGTAGGCCATGATGAGCGCACCTATAGAAGTTATGAAATAATGATGGATCGGACTCCTACCTATAGATTTCAGGATGAAACACGTCCCCTTGACCAGAACGTAGGGATTGTGCAAACCAGATTTCAGGGGTGTGGATGAGGTTGAGGTGGAATGGGACCAGGAAGATGTCGAGGACAGTTGATATGTTACAATTGCGGAGGACCGGGGCATTATGCCTGCAATTGTACAAATCCAACGAGACCATCATGCTTATATTGTATGTAGTTTGATCATGAGATAGAGGACTATCCCACACTAATAGAAAGGTTGTGTGATAAAGGACCACTCCAACCTCCCCTGACTCAGAACCTGCAAATGATGAGGTATAAGCCACGCGAGGAAGACCCAAATTTAAATATCGTGCTTCGGAGTGGTATGACGACAGGGGATGACAAAGGCAAGTAGCCCGAAGAGAGTACCTAGGTTCACAAGGCTCCAACAAAGGAACTAGAATTTGATTTGGAGCGCGCTAAGAAGACATTCATGGAAGCGAAGAGGAGTTTCGCAGATGCATCTACTTTAGGAAGTAAAGACAGACTAGAGTTGGAAATGGACCCATCGATGCTCACTACATTCTTGGAGACATGCATGAAGTTGCTGCACGATAGCAAAGATGTGAAGGGGCTGCAAGAACTCATCACTAGATGTGCTGGGACCGCGCCAAGAGAATCGCGCATAGTCCAGAAGCCTGGGAAGCACATAACGCAAATAGGAAGGGAGATGAGGATGACCGCGCAAATTAGGGAATATGAAATGGATCAAGTGATTTTGGATCTAGGATTGGACGCGAACATCCTGCCAAAGTAGACATGGAAGCGCATGGGTAGGCCTGCGCTACAATGGTCTCCTATCCAACTGCAAATGGCGAACTAGCAAAACATCCTACCTATGAGAATATTGCAGGGAATCACAGTAGATATTGAAGGTGTGAGCAAAATAGAAAATTTTGAATTAATAGAGATCATTGATTACAACAATCCCTATCCCACGCTACTGGGAATAGATTGGGACACTAACATGAATGGAGTGATAAATCTAAAGAAGCACAAGATGATTTTTGAGAAAAATTCACTGCACGTAGTGGTACCTTTAGACCCTGTGGGAGGGTCATGCTACACAAAGCCAGTGTGTGACTATGACAACGACGACAATCTAGACTACATCTACAAGATAACCGCGTGGGAGAAAGATTGGGTAAATCCAACCACGGATGGCCAAATATCTTGGGAGCGCGAAAGCTCTTGCACATTGGATTCTGACAAAGAGATAGAACAATGGAAAAACCAGTTACATGAGGTAACCGCGCTCAATTGTAACATGATGACAAGGTCGTTGCACTGCGCAACAATAGAGGTAAGTGATCTACCTACATACGACGGGTTAAGTGAAGTGGAGGAGTTCCTAAACAAATTTGAAAAATAAGTTCCAGAACGATAGTGTTTCGACACTCTAAAATGGGTACTAAGATCTATGCCTGCAAGATGATGGGGTACGCACCAAAGAATTTTTGAGGATTGGTGGGAATGTAGGAGGATGATGCACTTACAATTGGGGACACCTTAGATGCGATTAAAAGACAAGTATGACAAACAGGATGATCCACGTACGCACCATGCAAAATGGAAAAAGGTCTATGGGGAAGAACCACAACCTAAGTGGGTGCACCTGTTCTGTCACACCTCGGATATTATACCCATGAATTGGTATATAGAGACAGAGCTCCGCCATGGAACGAATGAATGGGATGTCTTGCGCGAAGGATTCCTATTAACCTTCACATTTGAGGATTGTTGGTGGGATACTGTTGATGATGCGCTACAAGTAGTAAAAGCAATTATCTTTAAAATACCCCAGGAGCCAATGGAAGTGCTTCAGCCTGAATTGGTGACCCAATTGAGCTACGTGCTACAGTGTTATAATGTAAACATTGAAGAAGAAAATGAAGATCCACACAAAGTTAACATTCCAAAAACTGAAGGCTATCGTGAGGTTCAAGGGCCATTGATTGAAGACCCTGACATTACCGCACCAGTAAAAACAAAGTAGGTAAACATTGGTACAGAGGCTAAACCGATGTATGGAATGCTCAACGACTACTAGGATGATGCCATGGTCGATAAGGTCGCTGAGTTACTCCATGAGTACCAAAACTTATTCCCAACCAAGATCACAAACTTAAAGGGGATCGTTGGTGATTTAGGGATGATGATGATCACCCTAAAACCTGATGCGAAGATGGTTAAGCATAAGCCTTACTGCTTGAATCCGAAGTACAAGGAAAAGGTCCACGTAGAACTAGAAAAAATGCTCGCAGTGGGAATAATTGAGCTAGTGGAAGAATCTGATTAGGTGAGCCCTATGATAGTACAAGAGAAGAAGCAGAAGGGCGAAATAATAATATGCATTTACCTCAAGAAATTGAATGATGCCTGTGTGAACGACCCATTCCTGACTCTGTTCACAGACGGAGTATTGGAAAATGTTGGTAGGTAAGTAGTATATTCATTTATTGAGGGGTTCTCAGGGTGCCACCAGATCAAAATCGTACTGAAAGATAGGAGCAAGACCACCTTCGCAACTGAGTGGGGCTACTTTCAATACACTGTTATGCCATTTGGGTTAAATAATGCGCCGGAAATATTTCTGTTCATATTTGTTGCAGCATTCAAAGAGTATATCCACAAATTCCTAGAGGTTTACCTAGATGATTGGTCTATATTTGGATCGGTCAAGCACCATGTAGCGAGCTTACACTTGATGTTGGATACTTGCCGACAACACCAAATCGTGCTGAACCTTGAAAAGTGTACATTCCTCATTCCCTTTGGGAACTTGTTACAACATGTGGTGTGCAAACAGGGATTAATGGTAGACCCCGCAAAGGTTGTTGTAATCCTGAATTTGGAAGCACCATGAAGTGTTAAACAGTCGCATGCTACCTTGGGACATATGGGGTACTACAGGAAGTTCATCAAAAGCTATGCCCAGATCACCACGCTATTGGAGAAACTATTGAAAAAGGATGTCACATTCTACCAGAATGATGATTTCATGAAGAGCCTGGATGTACTAAAAGAGATATTGGCCTCCGCTCCAATCCTGGTCTTCCCAAAATGGGATGTGGAGTTTCATGTCCATGTTGATGCCTCATGCATAGCGCTGGGTGTGGTGCTCACACAAGAGGGTGTAAAGGGCCTAGATCATCCTATCGCATTTGCAAGTCATAGGTTGTCCAAAGTGTAAAAGAACTATTCCACAAACGAGCGTGAGGGGTTGGCTATGGTGTACTCACTCTAAAAATAGTGGCATTATTAGCTAGGAGGACATTGCAAGATGTATATAGACCATTCCGCATGTTACATAGTAATTTGTCACTGTCCTCATCTCAGTCCCTTTTGCTGTGTCATGTGTCAAATAAACATGTTCATATCTTCCCACCAATGTAAGAAGATTAAGAAAATGCTCTCTGATGTTGCAAATTGATCCTCATTCCCTAAGTTTCTGCCTCATTGTGAGTAAATCCTTAATATACGCAACGATCCCATGTCATAAACGGTCTCATCAGATTTCTAGATCCGACACATGATTATGAGCTATATATAGCGACAATAGGTCTGCGTGCATTGCCTCCTAGTAATGCCATCGCAGAGACTTAGTTCATGTCTAGCAATGATCCAAATTGGGCGAATTTGTTCCAATAGTCAGCCTTCTGGATGTCTCTAGACCTAGTTGTTGGGTCAATTTGGGTTGCCCTTCCCCCTCTGGAATGGTAGTTCCATATTTCGTGCTACTTTCCTTGAGGATGAGCTCCTCCTTCCTCATTTCATGGAGACTCCTTCTCCTATAAAAGAACTCACCTTTGCTATGATCTACTAGTTCTTCTAGTTGGGTAGTGCTGCTAGTTCATTTGGTTGGCCAGTGTTGCTAGTTCTTTTGATTTTGATAGATAGCTGGTGTGAGTGTGACAAGTGTGGAATTTTTAATAGCTTGTGAGAGGTTGTGGAGTGCCCTTAACTTTGTATTAAATCTTATAAGTGAGAGAGAGATATTGTATGTTGGAAGACCCATCCTAGAAGAGTGAATGGTTGAAGAAACATACTCTCTGGACCCTCCGATAAGGCTTGCAATATCAAGACTTGGTTGTAATCTTTGCTCTTAATTCGTTATTAATACAATCAATGATGATTTCCTATGTCTTGTATGTAATCTACTTGATAGCTCATGATTTCTTGACTTTATGAGTAAATAGATCATTATTGTTTCTCGATTATGTGCTTTGTCATTGCTTTGTGTTGTTTCAGGTTGATTTCTCTTTAAGGAGAAGGAAACGAAAGCTAGAGAAGCACAACGGAACTTCATCAACTGCTGGTTTGAGGTAGGCCTCCAACGATGACTATTTAATGGAATCAATTGTTGTTTTGTCTTTGTTGTGACTAGACCCACTCTAGGGCTAGAGGAGTTTCCTCTATCCGTAGAGGGAACACTTTCCTAAATCACAAGTTGGCGACCCCGCTGGGGAGTCCTTCCTATGTTGTTTCTCTTGTTTTCATTTGTTTGATTTTGAGTTAGTGTCTCTTGGATTTTGGGTTTGAACCATCATTCTTTTGAGTTACTAGGGTCAATCTAGGAAATCCCTTTATTGTCTATAAGAATTGACTGGTCTCTGTTTGGGAGGTTTCATTCATCTTTCATTGTTTTTAAGTTCGTTGCTGGAAAAAGCTAAACAGTCACGCCGACGTAGCCTTGTCTTTGTTTTAAAAGTTTGTCATAGCTCTGATACCACTTGTTATAAATGTAAACCAGAAATATATGATAATAACAATTATACCCAATAAATAAGAAGATAGAAATAAATAGAAATGATTCACTTTATTGATATCAAACCCTTATGGAATGGAAACACCATACATTCACTCCTTAAGGAAGGAAAACACTCCACAAGCCATATGCCTGTACATACAATAATCCTTGACACGCAATTCCTTGACGTGGAGTCTCTAGCCTCTATATAGGCCTCATACATACAATACCATGGATCATTACCATGGTTCCCTCATACCATCGACTAATACCATGGGCCCATTACATTATTACTAACTACTTGTGGTCCCTTACATGATATGGGTTAACCACCTTATCTATTACCATGGCCCATCCCATTATTACATTATTACCTTGGGTACCTCCCTTAGTATCATGTATTATCCCCCCTAGGTATATAACATTCCCCCCTAGCATGTTTCGTCCCTGAAACATGGGAAGATCTACTCAAAAGAGTAGTCCATTGGTACCATGCACGTGCATCTAGCCATCCAAGAGAAAGGTGAACCCTTGATCTTGTTGGTGCCTCGCTCGCTTGACATGGAAGTTGACCGTGGCAGCTCTTCTGTGTTGATGTGTAGTAGGTGGATCTTCACTCCTCGCTATCCATCATACAGGGGTTGTTGTCCTTGTGGCAAATTGGTTGCCATCTTGTTGGTTGTTTTCTTGCAGGGTGATGTGGGTGATGATATGTTGAAGTTTTAACCCACGGTGTCTTTTTCTTTAATTCACCCTGCTGTGGTGCCTGTTGTGATGTCTTCTTTTCCAATATGACTTCAACCACTGCGCCCTCATCTAATGTACCTATAACCTTTTCTACTTCAGCCTCTGTTTGTGTTTGATTGTCGATCATCAAAGGCTCATCATCTAATATGTCAGTCCCTGGAACATCTTCTGCTTCAGCCTCCATGTACTCTACCTGTTTATTGATGGAAATATCCTGTAATGTAATTTTCTTCTTTTTATACCAGAGCTTCAGGAATTTCTTCTGCACATTAATATTGATAGTACCTGCAGATTCCATCCAAGGATATCCCAAAACAACATCCATATTATCCATCTCTGAAGTATAAAAATCTCCATGCAACACATACTTATCCATAGAAAGCTTCAAATCCTTATAAAGTTGAACATTGATAAAATTATGCTTGCAATTAGGATTTATAGAAACAATGATCTTCTCCTTCTGAATCAATCCATGAACCTGCAGTAAGGAGACACCCGTAGCAAATAACCCCTTATGTGTCTCATTCTCCTTTTTTCTAGCCTGAGACCATTTGTCCAAAAAGAGTTTTTCAAATTTTGCATCTGAAAGTTTGGTCAACTGCTTGTGATCAAGTGATAACCACCATTTTTCAGCCTCATCTCTCATATTAAGCACCATTGGAATCTTCCAACATGTCCTATGTGTGGACTTGTATCTCTGTATGAATTCTTCAATAGTAGGACCATCATCTTTTCCTGTAAAATATAGAATCGCCATGAAGAGGGTTTTGAAGATATTCACTTACTTGGAGAAAATTTGAAATTGTCACAGTTCCTTTAATATTGCTCAGAATCTCTATTATGACCTATTTTTGGAAATGGAACAACCATTCTGCATCTGGCCATGTGATAGAAATCCTGATCCAGACACTGGAATTTCATATCTGTGCTGCTACTCTCCCGCCATCACCACAATTTCTGCAAAACAGAGCTGATTTTAAATCAACGATATCTCCCTCATCCGGACTCTGATTCAACTGATTTTTTTTTTAATTGGGTAATTTTTATCAAACAATCCAGATATGCAATTAGATTTTGTATATCTTGCACTAGGACGTCGAGATCTATGCCGCAAACTCGCTGCCCTGAAAAATTATTTGCAACACCACTGATTTTTAGATCAGTGATATCTCCTTCATCCGGACTCCGATTCAGCTGATTGTTTTTTTGAAATCGGGTATTTTTCACATAGAATCCAAATATACAATTATATTTTGTATATCTTGCACCAAAACATACAGATATGATCTGCAAACTTTCCGCCCCCGAAATCTTGCAAAAGAAAATTCTCGACTTTTTTGCCCAAGAAAGTGCTCTGATACCACTTGTTATAGCTCTGATACCATTTGTTATAGATCTAACCCGGAAATATTATAGATCTGATATGAAAATATAAGATAATGCAAATAATATGAAATGATTTTTTATTGATCAAACCCTTATGGTAGGGCAACACCATACATTCACTCCTTAAGGAAGGAGAACACTCCACAAGCCATATGCCTATTCATACAATAATCCTTGACATTATTCCTTGACGTCTCTCCATGTGGAGTCAATAGCGTCTATATAGGCCTCATGCATACAATACCATGGATCATTACCATGGTTCCCTCATACCATCCACTAATACCATGGGCCCATTACATTATTACTAACTACTTGTGGTCCCTTACATGATATGGTTTAACCACCTTATTTATTACTATGGCCCATCCCATTATTACATTATTACCTTGGGTACCTCCCTTTGTACCTCATATTATCCCCCCTAGGTATATAACATTCCACCCCCCTTAGCATGTTTCACCCCCGAAACATGGAAAGAACACAAATAACAAGATCTACTCAAAAGAGTAGTCCACTGGTACCATGCTCGTGCATGTAGCCATCCAAGAGAAAGGTGAACCCTCGATCTCGCTGGTGCCTCGTTTGCTTGAGATGGAATTTGACTGTGGTAGCTCTTCTATGTTGATGTGTAGTAGGTGGATCTTCGCTCCTCTCTATATGTCCTGCGGGGGTTGTTGTCCTTGTGGCTAATTTGTTGCCATCTTGTTGCTTGTTTTCTTGTTGGGTGGTGTGGGTGGTGATATGTTGACGGTGTATCTTTATTTAATTCGCCACCTAATGGAGCTTGACTGTTATGTTGTGGTGCCTTCTTTGGTGTCTTATCTTCCAATATTAATTCAACCACTGAGCCCTCCTTGTGCGTCGCTTAATCCAGTCGTATAGTCTTGACGATTCTTGAAATTGGCCCGTCACGTAAGAGACGTGTACTCACGCGACGATGTCACTCTATTGCTATGGCTAGTGGCTAATCGTCCCTAGTTGCTGGTGTTATGCCCACAACGATTCCTGTAGAATTTGTTTTTCAATTCTACCTCCTAAATTTGCCAGTCTGGTTAATCCCTTGTTGCCTTTCTCTTGCCTATTAGTTTGTTTTAATTGCTTTTGGTTAAGGTGTTTACTTTTTGGCTTTATTGATTGAATCTTGTGTTTTGGCTTTGTGACCTAGATTTTCAAGTTTTGGATTATTTGGCTTGTGTTGCTTGTCTATCCAAGGTTCATCCGTAGTCATCTTGTTGATTTGCTTGAGATTTTTTCCATTGCTTGTTTCTTGCTGATTGATGCTTAGTGTTAATCTTTGAACCAATTTTAATATTGATTCAATTTTTCACTACCAGACATAGATTACAGTTGTTTGGATCAATCGGTTTCACGCTTTCTTGTTTGTTTCTTTAGAATTCAAAGCTATCAAAATCAAAAGATTACATTCATTTAATATATGAAAGTGAAAGTACATTTGCATTTCAAGTTTTTCATGTTTGAAAATTGGAAGGCAAACTTTGAATCTGTCATTAGTAGTATCGATGCACTATAGGAGTTGATGTGTTTATGCATTGTGTCTCTTAGCAACTGCATTTGCTAATCTTGGTTTTTTTCTTGGTTTGGTAATGGTCTCTCTACCTTTCTGTAAGTAGGGGTTCATCGAAATAAAAGATGGTTTATTCATTCTGGCTGCATCCTAGGTTTTGATATACATATGGTAAGACCTAGAAATTGAAACATAATTCAAGATCAACTCTAAAATGAACTAAATGAACCTAACAACGCATTGGAACATAACACACATTATTTAGAGGTCTAGGCTAGAGACATGCTCCGACGTCATTACACCTAGTTACTATTGCTTTCACTTAAGGTTGGGTGATTCCTCCTTCTATGACTCAATAACTGCAAGTACGGATTTGCGCTCCCAATACCATCGAGTATATGTTGGGAGACCCCACTAGGTTATCATCCTATATCCTTAGGAAGCCATGTCTACCACCTTGCAAATCGTAACGCACCGAGCACAACATTAGGGAAGATTGACTGCCGTACAGAAAGTCCTTGGTTTTCATATGATCACAAAGGTGTATATGCAGTTTTACGAGTTGTTTGGTAAACCTTTTGCCTAGTTCTACAGAGTAGTCACTTTCATTCCTTTTTGGAATCCTTAAAATAAAAGGTCCATTTGTGCACTTGTCCTTTCAGGCTCATTAAATATTCGAAGGCGACTAGTGTCATCTTTTCGTCCTTTTCTTGACTCTCTAAAGATGAAAAGGTCAAGTTCTGTTCCTATGTCTTAAAATTTATTCGGCCACATTCCCATTTACCTTGTTAGATCTTGTTTGCATTTTAGTTTGTGTATGGTTAATTTCCTTAATCATTAGTTTTCCCTAGGGTTTTTGAGTTAAATCATCCTGGCGAAATCACTGATCCCGTCCCTTGTTCCAAGTGACCAAGGATCTCTATCTTCTGTCACCCTCGAGGTACCCATTGTTAGTGATACTCTTCCTATTATTCTGAGTAACCAACCATTTAACTCTCACGCTCCAGACGATGAGTCTTACGATATTCATTGGAACCCCATTTGGGAGCCTTCCGAGGAAGACATTCCCGTTACTCCGTCTAGTGTTTCGATCCCAATGTCTTCCTCCGACATGGATGAGACGAACCTCGTCCCGGGTGAAGAAACCTTTATGGCAAGTAGTGAAATCCCTATACGTACGGAAACTTCACCCTTCCATGTCACCCCTCTTGGTATCACATTGCCTTTACACTACAATACCTTGGCAGATATCATGGGTTCTAGATCTCACCTTACGAGTTCCATGTGGTCTTGTACCGTCACTCTGACATCGGAGCCTTTTATGCCCCAGATTCACAATGTAATTGTCACATTGGTTCTGAATATTCCAACCATTTGTGTGGCTTCTTCAGCCCCTATTGTCAGTGCCATCACCGCATCTTCAGTTGTGACCATTGTTGCTGGACCTTCACCTAGTCCTACAAATAGGGGTCCGTCGGCATCCACAACTGGAGTTGTTAATCCTACCTTGCGTGCCCCACCTTCTTCTAGTTCCATTCCAGCAGGGGAAGCATATGATAAATATTTCCAAGCTCTTCAGAATATGGATCTACAAAATCTATTTCATTATTATGATTCTAGAGGAACTCATATTTATCATCCCGAACCTATGCCATCTCAACCTGCAGTTGAGGTCTCAGTTCTGTTATCTGTTGATTGCGGTAGCACCACTTATCATGGTGGCCAAGCACAACCTTCAAATGTTCAAGGACCACCCTACCAAGGTCAGCCGTCTTATGGGTAGCTGCCTCATGGATAGCCGTATTATGGTCAACCTTGTCCAAGGCAACCTGTCGGCCCACAAGGACAACCCTTCCAGGGACAACCTTCGGCCTTCAGTGGTTCATCTTTCACATACTTCGGGAAACCTTCTGGTAATATGGGACAACCTTACATGCAACTAGGCTAACCCATTATCCAGCAAGGCTACCCTTTTGGGCAAATTGGTGAGCCAAATGTTCAGCAAGGCCAACTCACTATCCAGCCTAGTCAACCTTCTTGACAAATTGATCAGCCTCAAATCCAACAATGCCAATTGATTGTCCAGTCTGCTCAACCTTCTGGGAAAATGGGTCAACCTCAATCTCAATTGGTCCACCTTCTAGCTAGATGGCTCAACCTTAGTTCTCTCAAGGACATCCATCTAGGCTTGCTCAACCAGGCACTCAAACTCTCATTGCTTCTCAAGCTCCACCTGGTTTTCAACCCCAGTCTGGGCCCTAGACTCAATCTGGTCTTGAAACTCAAGTTGGGCTTCAAACCCAACCTGCTCATCAAATGCAACCTGGCCCCTAGACTTAATTTGGAGCCCAGCCGCCTTATTATTTCCAATAGCCCCAAGGGAAAACTCAATTTTCCCCATACCAAAATTATCAACAATCACAGGTTAACCCTTATCAAAATTTTCAACAACCATATGTTGCTCCTCTGGGTCAAGTTGGTAATCAATGGAATGCAGGGGGTAAAATCCAGGGTCAACCATCTAGTTACAGCTATAATCCCTATGGACAAAATCCCTATAGAAAAAACCCTTACGGGCCAACTCCGTCTGGACAAAATCAATGGGGGAAATCGGGAACTGGATGGAACTCTGGTGTTGTTTCTTACTCGTGGCCTCAGATGTCCTTCAACCCTCAATTACCCTTTTTGGTGACACTGGAATTACTAGATGTGTCCAAACTGACAAATGATCCTATCCTTCATAATCCGTATTTGCCATCGATTCCAACTAAGATTCCCGATGATTGTCCCAAATTTGATGATAAAGCCGAAGAAGATACCCAAGCTCATGTCATGACCTATCACCTATGGTGTTCATCGAATTGGTGGCTTGATGATTCAATCCAGCTCCACCTTTTCCAATAGACTCTCACTGGCTCTGCTGCCAAATGGTATATTGAGTTGGCTTGCAGAACTTTTCAGGATTTTAACTCGCTGGTTATGGCATTTTTAACTCATTTTCAGTTGTCGCTTCAATATGAAATAGGCACACACTTCCGAACATCTTTGAAACAGAACACGACTATGCATATCTCTGATCACGTTCATGAATGGAGATGTTGTCATCGTTTAATTAAGTTCTAGATCCCCAACCAGCTTCTGACCGACTGGTTTACAACTTCGTTCGTTGGTCCAATAGCCTGGGACATTGCTATGGGGGCATGTGTAATTGAGGAGCAGGCCATTGCGTATGCTCAACACCTTGACTTGGTTTACTTCTAGTCTGGTATGCTAGATGATTATTTTCCAGACGCTTTGCGACCAAGAACTTCCCAAGTTCCATCAACACCATCTGTTGATGGTGTCATTGGTTCCATTAACGCGTCCTCTAGAAAGGCTTCTACCAACCCTGCGAAGTAGAAATGTAATGCTCCAAATGAAAATTCTTCTCAAGCTTCATCCAATTCTGGTAAAACTTCCGAGGTTAACACCATTCAGTCCACTGCGGTGGAAAAAACCTCAAAAGGTAAGAAGAAGGAAAAATGAAAGAATAAAGCCGATCAACCTAAGTAGGATCCCCCTAAGCCTCCGGCCGAGGAAGGTGCCAAGTGTAATCCTAAGTATCCTTGTCTTATTTGTGATGAGGATCACTATAATAAAGAATACCCAAGGTAGTTTGAAGTTAGTCGCTTATTAAAAGGTGCCCTTGGCACTCTTGCTGTGCTCAAAGAACTTTTTCCCTCACAACAAACTCAAATGGTGGCTGATCCCTCTCAATCCTCTTCCCCCTTTGGCTCTCAAGTTTTTATGGCTGGGACAATTCCCATCCATATCAGTACATAGTCAAAAGAGTACCCTTCACCCACCAGGAAGGAACTGAGGTCCCCTCTAGTGCTCCTCTATCTAGTTCGGGTCCGCTCCATATCAAGCAACCTAGTACTGAGTCGGTCATTCGACCTCCTCCTAAAGGAGTGCTTCGAAAGTCTTCTTACAACCCTAATGCTCGTGCTGCTCAGCAATATAGCATTGTTGAGGATTTATCCCAAGCTCCTTCGGCTATGTCCACATTAGAGGTCCTCCAGAGCTGTCCCTCCCAGAGGAAGTCATTGCTATCGGCCATCAGTGGCATTGACTCGGCTGACTCGAATTTGATCACTTTTGACCTGGAAAATCATGTACCGAGACTGTCTCACTAGATAGCCTTACTTATTGAAGTCATCATCAATTCTAAGACTATTCACGGTACTGTTATTGATGAAGGTTCTTCTACTTGCATCATGTCCATTGCTTGTTGGAAGGCTATCCGTTCTCCAACCCTGAGCCAGTCTCCCAATACCTTGGAAGCCTTCGATGTGAGAGATTCCTATCCTTATGGTATACTTCCACATCTGCCTATTACTCTGGAAGGGAAAATGGTCAAAGTTGAGGTCGAAGTTGTTAATGCCAATTTGAGCTACAACCTCCTCTTAGGATGAAGCTAGAGCTATGCCATGCGTGCCATAGCTTCATCTCTATTTCATGTCCTTCATTTTCCCCATCAAGGGAATATTGTCATGGTAGACCAGCTATCTTTCTTTGATTCCTCTTCTTTTGATGGAAATGTGCCTTTTGTGGAGCATACCTTTGTTCCATATGAGAGTGTGGGTGCTAGACTTTTTGAAGATCCTGCCCTCATGGGTGTTTTTTTCACTCCCAACTCCAAACATCGCTCCCATAAATATGATTTATGTTCGTTCTAATCCTTGGATTCTTCCTCTCGCTAATCAGGTAGAATCTTGGGGTGGTGTCATGCCGTTGAGTCCTGCCAAGGTCGACTACGTCAAAATTGTTTCTGCATCGGCTTCATTTCCTGAACTTGATCCTTCGAGTAGGTATCTCAACTCATACGTCCAATCCCCTTGGCTTGGAGATGGCACTTCTTCGGACCCCTTACAGGAATTCTTCCCTTCAGATGAAGCGATTATAGAGACTATGCCTTTTGAGGAACCCCCTTGGTATGATCATCACCATTGTTCCTCGTTTCTCCTTACCCATGGGGCTATGCTTACTTGTCTTGAGCAATTGGCTTCCTGTGTCCCCTCCCAAACCCTTCAGACACCTATTCAAATCCGTCAAGTTTTCTCTGAGGGAAATATGGGGAACATTACGCAAACTCAACCCATCGACATCTCTGTTAACCCAGGGGTTGTCGAGCATATCCACGTCAAAGTAACCTATACTCTCGAGGAGATTCAACTTTATACTGATCTTTTTCGAGAAATTCATGATGTTTTTGCTTGGTCGCATGAAGAGATGCCCAACATCAATCCTAGCATCATGGTGCATGAAATACCTACCTATCTGGGTGCTAAACCTGTTCAATAGTGTCTACGACCTGTGCACCCCTGAAAGGCTACATCTATCAAAGTGAAGGTTGAAAAGATTCTTAACGCTAGTTTTATTTACCCTATCCCGCTTATAGATTGGGTTTCTAATATTGTCCCTGTGACCAAGAAACGGGGCACTATTAGGGTATGTGTTGATTATCACGACATTAATCGTGCATGTCCCAAAGATAACTACCCTACACCTTTCATTGACCAACTCATTGATGAGTGTGTGGGGAGTGAGATTTATTCATTTATGGATGGTTTCTCTGGTTACAACCAAATCAATATATCACCTGTAGATCAACACGAGACCACCTTCATTTGTCTGTGGGGTACTTTCACCTATAAGAAACTTCCTTTCAGTCAAAAAAATGTTGGTGCTACCTTCGAATGTGCAATGTCTTATGCATTCAATGATATTTGGAACATTGTATAGCCTTACCTGGACAACCTTCCGCTCATTCAGCAAAGCACCAAGACCATCCAAAACACCTCCGTGAAATCTTTCTTTGCTGTCGACACTAACGTATTCCCCTTAATCCGCATAAATGTGTCTTCTACGTTGAATCTGGCAGACTTCTTGGGTTTGTCATCTCCAAAGAGGGCATCCACCTGGATCCCCTTAAGGTTGAAGCAATTTTGAATCTTCCTCCCACTGCTTCTTTGTAGAAATTGCAAAGTTTGCAGGGTAAAGATAATTTTTTCCACAGTTTTATTCCAAACTATGTCGAAGTGGCCAAAGGCTATATGCAGTTATTAAAACGGGATACCCCTTTTGTTTGGGATACCGTTGCACAAGAGTCATTCGAGTGGCTCAAGGCACTCTTTGTTTCTGCTCCGTTGTTACGTCTGCCTAATTGTCACCATGAGTATGCTCTTTATTTGGCCGCTGCCGATAGCACCATCGACATGGTTCTGGTACAAGATGACAATAATGGTACTGAGCACATTGTCTATTATCTCAGCCACAGTATACTCGATACGAAAACTTTCTATGCCTATGTCGAGAAGTTGGCATTGGCCGTCATTCATGCCATCCAAAGTTTTCGTCATTATATATTGTTGGGCACCATGACGGTGATTTCTGACTGCAACCCAATGACATACATCTTGTCACATCATCTATTGGGGGGCAAGTACTCAAAGTGGATTGTCATCCTTCAAGAATTTGACTTGCAGTTTACTACAGCCGGGTCTAAGAAATCCCTTGTTTTTGTTGAGTTACTTTGCTCACTACCATCTGCAACCGCTCCCTATTGATCCGAGGACCATATTCTGGATGAATCTTTGTTCTTGATTAGCGCCCTCAATCCATGGTATGGGGATATTAATGTCTACCTTCAGACATCTTCCTTTCATCCTAATTTATCTAAGGATGTTCGGTGACATATTCACCATCATTCTCAACCCTATCGCATTATCAGGGACACCCTGTACTATGTCGGCACTGACTCTGTTCTCTACATTTGTCTGACATTTGAGGAGGCCGAATGAGTCTTGAATGACTGCCACTCTAGTGCTTATGGTGGTCATATGTCCGGGTATGCTACTAGTCAGAAGATCGTCCATGATGGTTATTTTTGGCCGTCTATTTTCAAGGATAGCATTCTCACCATCTGCTCCTGTCATGCGTGCCAAATCTACCAACAGAAGATGCATGCAGCTCCTGCTCCTTTGCACCCTGTTATTACCATCGGCCCTTTTTCCAAATGGGGTATTGATTATATGACCTGTAAACTTCACTCAGCTAGGGGACATGGGTATATCATCGTTGTCATTGATTATTTCACAAAATGGGCCGAGGCGATGCCTACACTATCTAATGATGGTAAGACAACGGTGCAATTTTTATTCAATCATTTCATGTCATGATTCGGAATCCCTCAGGCTATTGTCATTGATCACGGTTCTCATTTCTATAATCATATGATGACTGAGTTAACAACCCAGCTAGGCTTGCGGCATGATAGTTTAATACCCTATTATCCTCAGGCCAATGGCCAGGTAGAAGTTGTTAACAAAGTTTTGGTCACAATGCTTCAATGCACCATTGGCATGCACAAGTGCAACTGGAATCTAATGTTGTTTTCTACCTTATGGGCCTACTGAACTCCCATGAAGGATGCCACCAGGTTCACCCCGTTCCAATTGGTTTATGGTATGGAGGCTACCCTTCCAATTGAGTGTGAGATTCCTTCGCTTAAATTAGCCGTCGAATTGCTCCCGAACACTACTACTATAGAAGAACATCTTCTTTACCCAAAGCAGTTGGATGAGACACATCAAGTAGCCTCTCTAGTCATTGAAGCGCAAAAGAAGAGAGTGAAAACTCACTTTGACCAAACTGTTCATCCTCATTCTTTCATTGAAGGACATTTAGTCCTGCTCTATGATGAAGCGAATGATAAGCTAGGGGTAGGAAAATTTGAGCCTATGTGGCATAGGCCTTACATTGTGAAACGTGTTTTGAAAAAAGGGGCCTATGAGCTGATCGATTATGAAGGGAACCCTCTAGATAAGCCCCGAAATGGGCTTTATTTGAAAAAATATTATGCATGAATCTCGTGCATTTTATTTGTACATATGTGTGTCTTCAGCATGTGTGTTTTTAGTGTGTGTTTGCTTGTATGGCTTGGTGTGTAGGTGTAATTGCCGCTTATTGTGCCTTTTTACTTCTTTGCAGATGTATGCCACACCTTACATTGGTTTCACTGACAGTGCCTACCGTAGTACCTGGAACCTCTCCTCTGTGACATGGGTGATTTACAATCCTCGTCGTGAGTTAGTAGACCTGCAAGGTGTTTGTTTGGGTTGCACCATAAACAATGTCACTGAATATAGCACTGTCATTGAATTACTGACCGAGGATGTTAACCTTGATATTTGTGCATTAGTTGTGAATTTGGATTCTCAACTTGCTGTCCACCAACTTAATGAGCATTATTCCATCAGAGATCATCAGATTTTAAGGTTGTATTTACGTGTTAAATTGTTGGAAAGAAATTTTAATTTTATTACATATCAACACATTCCAAGAAGATTAAACACATTAACTGACGCTTAGCAAATCATGTGTTAGACAGACATTTACGCAACATGTAATCAAACATTGTATAGAAGCATTTAGACACAATAATAAACCATA
>APFE030288925.1:0-12040 GCA_000404065.3 Pinus taeda | reverse complement strand
CGATTAGTTCATGATTCTGCATCGACTAATCCTTGGATCGATCGTTTCCAAGTAAAACACCCCAAGAATCATCATAGTAAGCTTTTTACTTCTTAGATTAAAAGTTGATTAAGGAAAAGTTAGATTCATTTCCGTTATTTTGCTTCTTGAGTGATTTTTATAAATTGCATAGATCTTGGTTTTGATTTGATTAGATTAGTTTTATATGCTTTTCGCTAGATAGGAAAATATTAGCAAATCTCCTTCGCAATATTTGTTTTGAGAGTGCACTTGACATTTTAAAAGAGAAAGGGATTTTTCGTTAAATAGAAAGTGGTCTTATTTTGCGTGTTTTAAAAGACAAAGGAAGTTCTTTCTTTGATTGTCTTATGAGAAGTTATGTTTATTGAAAGATTGCATTCTCTCAACTTTTTTAATTAGGACTTTCATCGAAAAGAAAAGTTATCGAATCATCTTAGGTGCATTTTTAGAGATTTGGAGTCGAGTCTACATATCATCAGTTTCATCTCCATCACCTTTGTCTTAAGAGAACAACCATTAAAATTAACGCTTAATCTAAAATCAACATAGAAATTTTTATTTTTCTAGGGCTCTGAAGCACCAACATAGCTTAGGCTAGTGTCTTGGAGTAGGTGAGTACTTAACTCTCCAAGACTATTAAAACAAACAGTTAGCTTATCTTGAGATAGAAAAAATCCAATTGTTACATTTGTATTCTGGGAAAGCTCCTCTTAAAGGAGAAGCACGAGCTCGTGTCCGAACCAGTGAGGGGATCAATCCTCCCTCGTTGGGAACGACGCCAGACACGTACGCATTACAAACGGTATACCTCTTGTAGAGGGGCCTGGGGATCACTTATCGGTAAACCTTGGATTAACCATTGTCAAAGGAGCCGGTAAGGGGATGGAGCTTGTTACTCTGCCCTTACGTGCTGTCGGAGTGTAGACTGTTCCCCCAGATATATTTGTTGCTGTTGGTAACCTTAGTGGCCATAATCCTAGGATTCTACCCAAGGTGACGGTGGTGGGAAGATCCCACTATACCTGGAGCAGACGTCGGCTAGACTCACTTGGATTTTTGGGGGGTTCACTTCACTCAAGACGGTTAAGGTGGAGGAACTTGGTCCAGTCTATTCATTAAGCAGGTTGCCGGGGGTAATTGTTCCAACCGCCATTTCTATACTGAATTCTGCGATGTTGGATTTCATCACCAACTAGTGTTTTCGGTCCGGAAAGTTACTGTTTGTGTGTGGTTTGCCTCCTAGATTTGATAGTGCGTGTTAATTTGTTTGTTTTACTTTTAGAGACCATAGGTGTGAATTGTGAATTGTTAATTTTAGTTTTAAATTGTTATAAAATTCACTGAAGTTGAATATAATGGCAAATGTTCTGGAATTTATCAACCTAGGAACCCCTCCTAATGAGAATCCTATTACTTTTCCTTACTTTGGAAATGTTGGTCCTCCTTATATGGCTACTTTGTCATTACCTGGATTTACAATAGGGTTACCGATATGGTTATTTTCAACTTCGTTGGCCCAAAATACTTCAATTGTTTCACCTCAACCGAATGCTTCACCTCAACGGAGTTCACCATCTCAACATCACCAACCTTCTGTTGACCCTTTACCTTCTTCGCCTAATTTTTCTTCCTCCATTTCTTCCTCTTCGCTTGGTAAAAGCCTTGACACTAGTAACCAGGTGGCTAAGAAGAAGAAGAAAGGGAAGAAGAAGAAGAAGAAGAAGCAAGATAAGAAAGAAGTCAACCAATCAACCATGCCTGTAAGTGTTAGTTACGTTGCGGAAACCTCCAAAATGCATCGTAAACCCAAATACCCTTGCAGGCTTTCCAAGGGTGACCACTTCCTTATCAATTGTCCTGGTATTCCAAAGGTTTTGGAAGTCTCGTCAGAAAAATCTCATCAACTTTCCATTGATCCATCAACTAGTGATAGTCAGGTTCCTGGGAAAAGGGTAAAGTTAGGTTTCCTTGTAAGTTATGCAAAGGGAGTCATCAAACTCACATTTTCCCTCACATGGATGAAGCCTCAAAATTGTTGGAAAACCTTACTATTCCACAGCAAGAATTTCCAACTGGTTATTGTAAACTTTCTCCCAACCTACCATCAACTGATGGAGTGATTGATCTAATTTCACATTCGGTCGATCCCACTCTTCCATTGGAGAGTGAAACTCAAATCACTTAGGTTGATGATCCATTAGTTGATCAAGTGGTTGATTCAATTTCACATTCGGTCGATCCCACTCTCCCTTTAGAGAGTGAACTTCATACTGCTCAGGTTCTTCTTGTTACATCAGATTCTTCTATGTCGGGGGCATTTCAACTGTTTTTACATAACCCCCTCCAAGTACTGAGGTCTTTTCCTTTGATTGGAATAGACTGATAGAACCTCGTCTTCCTTCCTCCATCCCTTTCCAAATCATTGTCAAAGCTAGTGGTAGGGACATACACTGCACACAGGTAGATGAAGGTGCTTCTGTTAGTATTTTACCCTCAATGGCTTGGAAAGCTTTGGGTTCCCCTCAGCTTGTGCCTATTACGCAGAATCTGAAAGCTTTTAACAGAACCATTAGTGAACCTTTAGGGATCCTTCCTAATTTTTCTATTACCTTGGAAGGTAAAACTGTCTATATTGATCTTATGGTAGTTCGAGGTCCCTTGGATTTCAATTTATTCCTTGGGTGCGACTATGTTTATGCAATGAAAGCTGTCGTATCGACACTCTTTCATGTGATGTCTTTCCCTCACAATGGAAATATTGTGACTGTAGACCAGCTTTCGTTCCCTACCAATAATATGACACCCCTAAATGTTCCTGATTCTAAAGTGGTATCTACCCCACCACGGGTTAATTATGTGGCAACTGGTCCCATGTTTTCAGTTGCCAATGTAAGTGAGCCTCTCACTGTTTGCTCATCTTCCTTTGATTTAGATCCGGTAATTGACATGGAAAACTCTATGGGATTTCTTGAACGCGATGTTCTTATCCCTCTTGAGTCCCTTGACATGTGTTTCTTCCAGAGAACTATTCTTCCTTCTGATGAAGACCTCTTGGAAGCCATGATCAAGGTGTGTCCATTGACATGTCTTTCTTCCAATTGGAAGCCATAACCACTAAGGTTGCGAGGATAGTTTGTTCCCATTTCAACCTCTTTAAAACATGAAACTGGATGTCATGAGCATATTTCCTTGTCTTGTGTCAAGCTCGTTAAAAAATGAAACAAGGAGTCTTGAGCATAGTTCCTTGTCTTGTGTCAAGCTCATTAACAAATGAAACAAGGATAGGTATATAGGTATATTGTAGAGAGTAGGTCGCGAGGATAATTTGTTCCCATTTCAACCTATTTAAAAAATGAAACTGGATGTCATGAGCATATTTCCTTGTCTTGTGTCAAGCTCGTTAAAAAATGAAACAAGGAGTCTTGAGCATAGTTCCTTGTCTTGTGTCAAGCTCATTAAAAAATGAAACAAGGATAGGTATATAGGTAGATTGTAGAGAGTAGGTCGCGAGGATAGTTTGTTCCCATTTCAACCTCTTTTAAAAATGAAACTGGATGTCATGAGCATAGTTCCTTGTCTTGTGTCAAGCTCGTTTAAAAATGAAACAAGAAGTCTTGAGCATAGTTCTTTGTCTTGTGTCAAGCTCATTAAAAAATGAAACAAGGATAGGTATATAGGTAGATTGTAGAGAGTAGGTCACGAGGATAGTTTGTTCCCATTTCAACCTCTTTAAAAAATGAAATTGGATGTCATGAGCATAGTTCCTTGCCTTGTGTCAAGCTCGTTAAAAAATGAAACAAGGAGTCTTGAGGAAATTTCTTGTTACTGAGTCAACCATGTTAAAAAATGAATCAGGTATGAGGACAGTTCTTTTCCTGTGTCAACCTCATTAAAAAAAAATGAATCAGTAGGTTATATAGGTAGATTGTAGAGAGTAGGAACTAAGAGCATAGTTCCTTGTCTTGTGTCAAGCTCGTTAAAAAATGAAACAAGGAGTCTCGAGGAAAGTTCCTGTTACTAAGTCAACCTCGTTAAAAAATGAATCAGGTATGAGGAAAGTTCTTTTCTTGTGTCAACCTCATTTAAAAAATGAAACAACTCCCTTCTCGAATTGAGTCTTGAAAGTAAACCTTCATTCCATCCACCTGGTTGAATGCAATGAAGCTTGGGGGGCATGTACCTTGATTTGCGTTGTTATGCTGGGGGCATGTGAACTTATAGAGCATAGTTCCTTGTCTTGTGTCAAGCTCGTTTAAAAAATGAAACAAGGGTTTTGAGGATAGTTCGTTTTCCTGTGTCAACCTCATTAAAAAATGAAACACCTCCCTTTTCGAGTCGAGTATTTTCAAGACCTTGAAAGTAAAGCTTCATTTCATCCACCTAGTTGAATGCAATGAAGCTTGGGGGGCATATACCTCGTTTTGCATCGTTATGTTAGGGGGCATGTGAACTTATAACAAGCATAGTTTTTCATTTCAAGCTTTTATAAACATGAAACTGAATCCAAGCAAAGTTCTCTCTGGTTCAAGCTTGTGTAAAAAAGAACTGATACCCATTTTACATCTCGTGATTGCCATCTTTATCTGCTACATTTTGTTAGATGAGCCTTGGTTGTTTTCATTCCATTACCACCATCTCTTTGGCTGATCATATGCTTTCACTTGGTTGTTTTTCCTTTCCTGAGGGACCGCAGTTATGAGTGGTTTTGTTAGCCAGCCTCTTGACCATTACATCTTTTGAGCAGTTCCACCATTGTCGGAACCAGTTGCTACCCTTTATACCACTCGTTCCTCTAGGACGAGTCCTCTTTAAGCTCTTTTCTGACTCGTAAAATATGAAAAGATTTCCGAGTTTTTCTTTTAAGACTCGTTAAAATATAATTAAAAAGATGGTCCACTTACAACTCTTTTCTGACCGTATAAACATGAAAAGATTGCCGGACTTTTGTTGTTTCGAGTCCGATATTGGTAATAAAACGACGTGTTTTCAATCACTTTTTTACTTTTTCAAATTGAAGGCACTAATTATGAAAAGTACTCCTTGATCATAATGGTCAACCAGTTCTCTCAAGTATCATTTTATACTTTTTCGGGTTTGGGAGACACAAATTTACGAAAAAGGAAAACCATGGAGTTTTCTTAATTTTTCCTTCTGACTCCCTAAAATTGAAAAAAGCTGAGTTTCTCCTATACTGGACTCACTAAAATTTAACAGTAAAGGACCTGTTCAATTACAAACAGGAACGAACCACTCCTTCTTAGGGTTCGAATCTAAACTAAGTTGGACTCATCTGAAGGATGAGCTTATAACCAAGAAAATGTTATCCTCCTCAAGCTTGTCAAAAATAAAGAGGTACTTGCCAGAAATGGTGGGCGAAAAGAGAGAAAAATGAACCTATTTGTTATACTTTGTGTTTAGAAAAGCAGTTAACCACTTTTGAACACGACACTTTCTGTTCACGTAGGTTGGGAAATCCTTTGCCTAACAGTTAATCAAACCATATTGAAAGTCTTCAGCCGATTTCTGGGTATTAGCTTTGGGTCAATTTTCACCGAACCATCTACAGTGTCGTTATGTGTTCAAGAGGTCAGTTCAAATAAACCAGGAGGCCATGAAGATCAACATCAAGTGCCAGCTGTCCAAAGCCAAGGTGAGGAATCTAAAGCAATTTTTCTTCGGATCGGTGCTTATGACATTCTTCTTAAAATGGATACCACTATTCCAATATCATATGACTGAGGTAGATCCTCCTATGCCACGCGATCTTTGATGGTCCATTGGAGTCGTTTGATGCCCAGGATCACTAGGGGTCAACACATTTCATACCAAATTGCATTCTTTTCATGGCTACGATGACAGAAGATCGTCGTGGAGGACTGGCCATATAGTGGCACCGACTTCCATGGAGATCCAGATATGACCTTATGAGATGGAGAGGATTTCGATGATGAAGGTAAAAAATCAACTTTTTAATTTTAAGATTTTTTAATTTTTTTTGGTATATATGTGCTTATAACATTTCTCTTGTTAATGCAAATGTTGGACTAGAACAGCCTACTGGGATGTCCCCATTAGCCAGACACGTCCCCCATCCAATTGATGTTGTTTCTCCTTATCAAGAAGGGAGTGACAATGAGGAGGATATTGTGAGGAACCTTGAGGGGTTGACTCATGGCATCCCGGAGTATGCTCGAGTAGGAGACATTCCTCGTCAATACCCGAGACACACGATGGGAGTCTCGGATCGGATCCGTCAATTGTTGACTCATTTTGCACGAGCTATATCATGCTACCACAATCACCATGCTGATTTTCTCCTAGGTCCAGCGCTTACATTTTTTGAGGCCTGTGTGCCATGGATATATGAGGCCTACGAGTCGTCGATGTTATTTTGGACAAAAATATTATTTTTTGGGGTTCTGATGTACCAAACGTTATCACCACATCAATATATATATATATATATATATATATATATATATATATATTATAATATATATATATATATATATATATATATATTATAATAATATATATATATATATATATATATATATATATATCTGTGTGTGTGTGTGTGTGTATGTATGTTGTATTTTTCTTGTCTACTATGGTACAAATAGTTTGTTTTATCTTTTCACATGTTTCGTAAATGTCTATCCAACACATTATTAGCTAATGCATCTATCAATGTATTCATGCATCTAGGAATATGATGATATGTAATGTAATCAAAATGTCTTTCCAACAGACAAATATAGAGATACATTCTCGATATTTGAGGGTTCCTAATGGAATATTTCCCGTTGAGTTGGAGGACGACAAGTTGTGAATCCAGGTTGACAACCAATTGTCTAATGTCAAGAGCAATGGCTTTTGACAAAAATTTGATGACCACACTATATTCAACAATGTTGTTAGTGTGTGACCTAGACAGATACCTTGAAGGTTAATCAATTCACTGTTAGGGTTATAAATAGCCCATGTCGTGGATGATAGGATCTGGGTACTATGGCAAGCACCATCAGCGAAGCCAATGTGGGGAGTTGCAGACATCTACAAAGCAAGAAAAGCATAGTAAATAGGAAATTTGTTTGAAAACTACCACACAAAACCACACCGCACAAAAATGAATGATACACTAATGTACACAAGTAACCATGCAAGATGACCTAAGCATAGTACTTCTTGAGAGAGTCCATGTTGGGACAGGTAATCAATCAACACAGATGAACACAAGAGTTTTACCATTGACATGACAAGTAAGCATCGACTTGGCCAAATAATAGAGTAGAACTGATATAAGGCTTTGCCCCCATGCCCCCTGGGCTAGGGATGGTTACAAGTCAGAGGACAGTCGGTGAAAACTCGGGGAGGGATAAAAATCCTGAATCCATGAAGGGATAAAGGTTCCCTCAGTTGAAATATCTTGACCACGTCAGGATAATTTGACACGTCAATAAACAGCTGAGAAGAAAACTTCTCAAAACACATAGACATGACCGTCGGACGAGGCAGGAACGAGGAGCGGTGATGAGTATCGATCCAAGGTGGTTCCTCGAGAGACATGACTTCCATGATACCTTCATCAGCAAGGAAGGTCTCAGCTAAGGGATTAGGTGATTCTAAAGAGACAAGCCATGGGGATTGAGAGTATGTATCGAGAGAGGTCTTCAACATAAAAGAATCAGAGGATGCAAAACTCGAAGCCGAAACAATTTCCATGTAATTGACGCCGGCTAGACTAAGCGGCATAACCTCGCCCCAGGTATCAACAAGATCTGGTGAATGTATGACCCAAGGATTAGATTTGACAAAGATCATGTTGACAGAGGCAACATAAGGAGGTGGGAGTGGAAAAATTCCCATTAAGGCAGAATCTTTGAAAAGACCTGTCCCCACACTCTCATAGGGATCACCATGGTGCTTGATGTACGAAACATTGTCATTTGAGGAGGAAGAGGCAAATAAAGATAGTTGGTTGACAGTGACAATCTTTCCTTGATGGGGAAAATGAATCATGCAAAACAAAGAGGAGGCTACGGCATGCATGGCATGGGTCCAGCTTCGGCCGAGTAGAAGATTATAATTGAGATTGACGTCAACAATTTCTACCTCAAATTGCACCATCTTGCCTTCTAGAGTAATGGAAAGGTTGGATAAGACACCGAATGGTCGTGAATCACACCCATCGAAAGCTTCCAAAGTGTTTGGAGATTGGTTCAAAGCAGGAGAACCAATAGCCTTCCAACATGCGATTGACATGATGCAAGTGGAGGCTCCTTCATCGATGACAATCTGGTGGATGGTCTTCTCATTGATGATTACCTCAATAAGAAAGGTAATCTAATGAGGAAGAAGCAGAACATGGTTCTCTAGATCAAAACATATCAAATTGAAATCGGTGGGATAGATGCCCCCAATAGCTGACAGCAAAGATTTCCGTTGTGATGGGCAGCTTTGGAGCACCTCGAGAGATGACATAGCTGACGGCGCTTGAGCCAAATCCTTAACAATATTATAGTGTTAAGCGGCTTGGGAATTGGGATTATACGAGGATTTCCACAGCACACCTCGAGAGAGTGGTCGTATAGAAGAATCAGGGTTAGGGCGCTCAATATGAAGAGGGCCAGAACTTGGGGTAGAAGAAGAAGGTAATACTTATTTCTCTTTCCCTGCTGTTGAAGTAGGAGTTTGATAATCTTTCAATCTAGTAGCCACATTAATAGGTGTACTCATCATGAACACTTGGGGTACTGGGCACAAAAAATGGCTTTCTCTTCAGTAACGCATCCACCCATAGCTATATCACAGGAAATTGGGGCCACGAATGATTTATTGAACCATTCAGTAAGCAACTCATCAGCAATCTCAAATTTGATCAGGCGCCTACGTCTCCATTCATGGATGTGATCAGAGATGTGTGTTGCAGTATCTTGCTTAAGCAATGTGAGCAAATAGGTGCCAGTTTCATAGCAAAACGGTAAATGAAAATGTGTGAGGAAAGCCATGGCTAAAGAGTTGAAGTCATGGTAAGTACTTCGAGGCAGTTCAATGTACCACTTAGCTGTAGCGCCCGTGAGGGTTTGTTGGAAAGGCGGAGATGAATGGAATTGTCAACGTATGAGTTCGACGAGCACCAAAGGTGATATGTCATCACATGGGCTTGAGGATCTTCTTTAGCTTTCCCATTGAACTTTAGACAATTGCTTGTTATCTTGGACAGCACGGGAGGCCAGTATGGCGAATGAAGGATTGGATCATTCCTAAGGCGAGATACATCAGGCAACTCGAGTGTAGCCAAGAATGGAAATTGAGTGTTAAAAGGCATGAGAGGTCGATAAGCGGGTCCAAACGGAGGAGCCCATCCCTACTGGTAAGGATTTTGGCCCCACAGTGGGGGATTCTGGCCATATGGCATCTGAGGCTACCCCCATTGCGGATTACTTTGACCATAGGGAGGATTTTGACCTTGAATACCTTGGAACTATCTGGCCATAGGTTGCTGATAAGCAACGTACGGGTTAAAAGGTTGTTGAGCCTATTGACCTTGGACATATGGATATTGGACCTGTTGTCCTTGAACATATGGGTGATGAACCTGTTGTCCCTGAATAAGAGGATATTGAACCTGGTGTCCTTAGGCATAAGGTTGATACACTTGTTTCCCTTAGACATAGGGATTCTATACCTATTGTCCTTGACCAAAAGGATTTTGAACCTAGTGACCTAAGGCATTAGGGTTTTGTACCTAATGCCCTTGGCCGGTAGGATTCTAGACCTATTGACCTAGGACATTAGGATTTTGAGCCTGTTGCTGCAGGACTTGACCTTGACCCTGCCCTTGTAGGGGTTGACCTTGATGATATGTATACAAGGGTTGTTTCTTCCCTGGTTGGTTTTGTTGTTGCAAGGATTGACCTTGTAGTTACAAAATTTGTCCCTGAGGCTGCAGAGGTTGTCCCTGTGAGGGCATGGGTTTGGGAGGTTTGCAGAGCATATTGCATGTGCTAATGCATAGTTTTCTGCAATTGTTGCAAGGGTTGACCTTGCGGTTGTTGCAGTTGACCTTGCTGCGAGATCATCTACCCTAAAGGTTGTGTGGCGATGCTTTGCTGCAACAAAGGTTTCCCTTGCGGTAACAAAGGTTGCCCTTGTTATTGCAAGGGTACTTGAATAGTTCCCAAAAAAATTTCAAACTGAATCTCGCCATAGCCAGGCTGAATGTACTTCCCAGATTGGAGGGTGTAAGGTTGATTAACCATTCCTTGAGAACTATATGGAACGTAAGGAGTTTAGTAATGGACTTGAGCCCCATAGTGTTGCTGATACTGAATATTTCTTGATCCAGACAGACCAATGGGATTCTAAACCTATTGGTACTAGTCATTGCTTGATTTAGTAGGGTTAGCGGGGTTGTGAATAATACCATAAGAAGGTTGATTCATACCAATCATGTGAGCTTGTGAGCCACCAATGTCCTGATACCATAGAAACATTTAAGTTTGGGCCCCCAGGCAGTGGCACAACTTGGCCACTAACTAGAGGGATGGAGGGACTGACAAAGACATTCTTTGAAATTGTCGGTTGTGCCTAATGGGTAATTGGGATTGACAATACAAGGGTATTTGGAATGGTGGGTTGTGTTGAGCCTCAAACCTGCACCTTCCTATACACCCTCTTAGCCTTATTTCTCCACTCACTTCATTCATCCAGTTGTTAAATCATTGCATTATAGTCTAAAAAGGATTGTTTATATGGTTTCTTGACTATACTTATGATTGTTGTTTGGTTTAGTTTTTTTGTTCATGCAGCTGCAGAAACTTGTCAGTTTCCGCAGCCAGCACAGGTTTCCGCAGCCAGCCCAGGATTCCGAAGCTATTTTGTTAAAAGTTGTGCTCCAGGTGTCCTCTGAAGAAATGAGCTACATGGGCAAGCTCCAGGTGGTGGATACATGGAACGTGTCCATTCAAATCGGCCAAATCATCCATGAGAGGCTGCAGTCAACCAAAGTCTAAGACAAGGCCAGCTAAAGAGTTCAGTGGTGGCACGTCACTGCTTTGGGCACGTGAATGATACGTGGCATAGTCCTCAGCTCACGAAGGCACCAGCACACCTAGAGATCGTTCCTGAGACCTGAATCTAACAGTCAACCACTCCGAAGATTTAAGAAACATGATGACAGTTACACTAGATCTTGACTGAAGAGATCTACGTGTCTTTAGCAATGCAGTTAATAGCGTAAAAGTTGTTAGTTAGATTTAGTATTTTGGCATTATAAATAACACGTCGTTGAACGCTGTGAAAAAGCTTTTTGATAGGTATGAATCCTGAACTGTTTATGTAATTCCCCACTGCTGGTTATCTTGTCACCCCACTGTTTTATATGCTGTTTTTTAATACATGAGAAGACGTTTCTGAGTTCAGCTGTGTGATTATTTGTTGATTGGCTGAAGTGGCAGAAGGCCCCTGCACGCTGAAGCCTTGTAAAGTTTTTACTTAGCTTTATTATGTTTTTGTTTTTCTCATTAGTTTGTACATAATATATTGTTTTATGTTTCTGTTGTTCATATCTTCACCTTTGTTTTCTTAGAGCTGTAAACTGATCAGTGCTTTTCTGCAGGTTTTCTTAGGTAGCCCGGGCAATTTTTCATCTTTTTGATAACTTTTGGCATATAAGATCATCTTGTCCTTCCTGCTAACTTTCATTTTCTGAAGTTTAAATTCAGCATTGTCCTTTTTAAGTTGTGAATTGCTTATTTCTTTTTCTGCTATTTAGATATCATACTGCTCATCAATTTATGGTTTCTTTCTATGGTCAAGTGACTATATCAGCAAGAAATCAGAATATTACTAACCGTAGTGTGATTTAGTTATCATATTGCTTACTCATGGTCGCTTTCCACAAAGTAGATTGAGCTGAATGGTAAAGGACTAGAAGAGTTCAAGTAGTGTGATTAGTTTCTTTTATGCAATTTACTTTCTTGTCATTTAGATATCATATTGCTTGACATGTTCA
>APFE030288923.1:39455-58972 GCA_000404065.3 Pinus taeda | reverse complement strand
CCAAAGATTATTGTAAGTGATAGAGATCCCATTTTCACTGGAAATTTTTGGACAGAATTATTTTCTTGTCTTGGTACACAGTTAGCTCATAGCTCATCTTATCATCCTCAATCTGATGGGCAAACTGAGATAGTAAACAATGTTTGGAAGGATATCTTCGTTGCTTTGTATCTGATAAACAGACACAATGGGTCAAATGGTTGCCTCTAGCTGAATGGTGGTATAACACCTCCTTCCATACAGCAACAAAAATGACCCCATTTATGGCACTTTATGGGTATCAGCCACCATCCATCACATCATATTTAAGAGAAAATTCTAAGGTTCAAGGAGTGGAACATCACATCGAACATCAACAACAAGTCCTCCAACTCTTAAAGGATAACCTTGTGTTGGCATAGAATAGAATGAAACAACAGGTAGATCAACATCGCAACGTAAGAAGTTTTGATGTAGTTGATTGGGTATTCCTACAACTACAACCATGTAGGAAAATGTCCCTCAAGCAAGCTAAGAAGGATAATAAACTATCACCAAAGTATTATGGTGTGTACAAGGTGTTGCAAAAGATTGTTACTATGGAATACAAATTGGAGCTCCTGCAGCTTCTCGATTGCACCCAGTTTTCCATATTTCATGTTTAAATAAGGTTATAGGCAACAAGCTCCCAGTTCAAACAATATTGCCAGAACTTGGCAAGGAAGGAAAAATTATATTTGAACCGGAATCAGTCACAGAAACAAGAACTTGATAGCTACGAAATCGATCAATTTTGGAGTATCTTATCAAGTGGAAGAACTTATCCGTTGAAGATTCCACATGGGAGGATGAGAATTTTATACAGAAGCATCCAGAACTATTCAAGCGTTGAGGACAACACTTTTTTGAAGGAGAGGGGCATGTTGGGTCCCTATAATAATAGTGATTACCCCATTACTATTGTAGTTGTATCCCTTATTAATATTGTTATTACAGTGCCCCATAGAATCCCTCTATTGTTATTTTTGTGGGTTTATATTATTATTGTTAGGTTGGCTGGGTTATATTGTACTCCTTATACTCCTATATATAGAAAGGAGGTTTTGTCATTTGAATCATCCAAGAATTGTTCATTTATGTAATGTAAAGGAGGTTGCCCCTTCGAAGAGGCTGAATTCTAAGGCGTTGATCTATCTTTTCTATATTTTGTGAGCTGGTTTCATAAAACATATACACAAATGTGAAACGTAAATAATACTTCATTTCATTAATGTAAAATACTGAAATATGCTTACAAACAGAAATGGAAATAAACCAACTAGGGCGATGGTAACTTATCTCTGAGAGGAAATGTGGCCGCTACATGCCTCTAAACTATGTTACAATGAGGCTCGAAGGCCTATTTATTGTTGAGAAACAATGGAAAAGCCTTAACATCCCAAAACCTAACCCTAGAAGATGAAACGCCAAATTGTGGGCCCCGTTTTGGGTAAGTTGGTACATCAACTTCTTGGGGTTGTAACTTTGGCATACGATCTCCGTTTGGTGTGTACAATAGCTCGTTAGAAAGATCTATCTGAGCACTACAACTTTGGGAAGACTAACATGGGTCTATGGACCCATGTTGATCCCAGATTTCCCAAAAAATGTCGTTTAGGGCCTCAAAACGTCTCCGGAAGTTTAAGAGTCGAAAAACTGCTAAAAATAGTATTGTGCTATAATTATGGAAACAGAAAAACTGAAAGAGATAGTTGTGGGGGTCCAAATGGGATAGGTGGGTGGACATTAACATCCACCTGGATCATGAACGAACCATATCTGCTGCTTCTGAGGTTCCAGGTGCCAAGCTGATTGACGTCGCACTCCTCCGTCCTACACTGGTTTGCACCTACGTAACCTGGATCTACAGCTCGTGTAGACCTGTTTGAATGTCGACCAAGGTCTATTTTTGATGTTGCTCAAACTGCTGCAATAGTTTCGCGGTTGCGTCCCTCACTGTATCACTGATATCATTCAAATCACCTTCTATCGAGGTGATGGGGTCAAGGGATGATTTTCTGGCCTTGGACTTCTTCCACGACCCTACTTTCTCCTACTCCCTTGTGTACTTAAACCAGAATTGAGTATTCTCTAGGTCTGCTCCTTCCTACTCTGAGTGCTACTCCTCCTCCTCTGTCTATGGAGAAGGTGATTTCTGACTCCTATCAGAGTCGATGTCTTCCTCTTCCTCCTCCACTTTTGCTTGATTTTTGGCTGCGCATTCTACTTTGGCTGTGTCCTCAGCTTCCTTCCTCCATCTTTCGGCCAACTTCTCCATCTTTAACCTGGCCTCTTCGTTCTTTTGCTTTGTAGCAGACTTACTTGACCTAGCTGATAAGTCTGAGGCCTTACACCACTGTATTGGCTAACTCTCCAGAACTGCAGTGATTGCATCATCCATTGCCAAGTATGGAAGATCATACCATTTTTGTGTGGGATCCTTCCATGCTATGATGGAAACACAGTGGAAGTTCACCTTGAACTCCACATATTTAGACAACTGCTCAAAGACAGTCGATGAGAGCTACATCTTATAGTTGATTGCAGCACAGATGCTTGATTCCATGAGAATCTAGAATATCTTGCTATCCTTAACCCTTTGCGTGTCCTCCATGGCCTAGAGCGAAGCGAACTTTGCTGCTTCTAGTAGCTCTGGTGTAATTGGAGGAAACTGACTATCCTTCGGCAAGTCCCACACAACCAGTACAATCGACAGCAACAACCATGCATAGTGAAATGTCTATATTTGGACTTGCATTTCTTTGTACTTTACGAGGAACACTGCAGAGGTAGCGTACCCAGTTAAGTTGTACGTCCTCCATGTACTGGGCCGCTAAAGATACAACTGGTGCTGGCACTTCATCTGTGCAACATTTCCTCATGATTTTACCCACCAAGATCTAGGTGGTTACTTTAATCGTGGGGTCAGTTATGCAAGAGATGGAGTAGCCTCACGACTTCTTGGAAAGATTGAACTTATCCTTCATTCATTCAGTGAGGTCACGCTCACTCGTCTTTCCTCCAAATTCCATGGCTAGATTCAATCCTGAATGTGAGAGAAATGTGATCCTGTGGATCAGCATGTCAGTGATCGGTATCAGATCTCCTAACCACAGCCACCCATATTGTACCGATAATAACAGTTGTTTGATCACGATCAATGTTATGGGTGCATGGTTGTAATGCAGCACCCATAGCAAGTTCAATAGTCTTGCCTTATCCACCCCTTTTATCCACTGTCTTGGCTCTAGCACAGTCACACCAGAGCCTTTATAGAAGATGCGGTGCATGAAGGTATCAGTCGCCAAGTGGGGAAAGCACTCAGTATCTTCCAAATCCCAATCCTCTTTCTTTAAATGGGGGATGTGTGCCAAGCACGGTCCTTAAAATGTGATTATGTCTAGAAAAAATGGGGTAAAAAGTGTAATTTTGTTGTCATCAATATCCTTTGGTACCTTCACCTTGCCTCGCTACAGAGGGACATATGATGATAGCTCGGAGATAGGGTTTGTCCCCTCAACATCAATGTCTTCTGCCCCCATGAAAATATCTTCCACACCCACACATCTTTTATGTCCTCATTAGGTTCTAGGTGTACTACCTTGCCCTTCTCCTATGTAGTAGGATTTTATTTCTGATGTTTCCTTGGTGACTTATGCACCAGTTAGGTTGCTTTCTGCTTATCCTTCTTTGTCTTGGGACCCTCTTTGGGTGGTGTAGGCATCGACCTAGGTGACCTCAGTGATATGGGTGCTTTTGTAGATACTTCTACACTCACTACCTCTGGGGCAGCTCCCTCAGCTGCCATCGCTTCTCCAACACTTCTAGTCTCCACGAATGTCGAAATAATGATAGTTAAAAGATCCTGACTTTCCTTCAGCAATTTCGCAAACACTAAACTCGCTACCAAAGCTTAGAAATAGTCAAGGTTCATCTGCGCTTGATAGCTCAACACCTCAATTCTCAAAATGCCAAGTTTTTTCATTGGTCAGCCATCTGTAATTTATAGGCAATTTCAAATTTGAATCCGACTGCTCCCCCCAAAATCTGTTCATAAATGCTAGAGTGACGACAGATTTTCAAAGATCTTTTTCTTAAATTCCAACTTAATTGCCTCCTCCCCACTCCATTTAGCCATTTTCCCATTGTCAAGCCGTGAATAGTGACCATAATGGTCACTTTCTGGTTGCCTTGCATGGTCACTCCTACAATATCACAGCTCCCCTCGTGCTTCTACTCACACTGTGACCATCCTCCATTCTGTGTAGTACCCCAATCATGTAGCTCTACAACATGGGAAATGTAGTTTATAGTCTCGCGCCTCCTTTCAGCTACCTAGAGTGCTAGGACTCTACTTCCACCATATAGTCATCTGGTCGGATCCCTGGTGTATGGCTTCAATCAGCTATGATTCACCTTCCTTGGGAATGGCTCTCCATCCAACTTCACCAATAGAAGTGTTCCACCATCGGAAATCTCCTAATGACATAGGGCCCTAGCCAATGCATTTTAAATTTCCCTGGAAAATTTTCAAACTTGCTGTCATATAATAACATTAAGTCCTTTATCTTGAAGGTGTGCAGTTTGATGTGCTGATCGTGCCATGCCTTTTCGTGCTCCTTTTGAACTTGCTGGTGGAATCCACCAAAAGACTATCTTCTTCCAGTTCGGTTAGCTGTGCGAGCCTTTCTTTCAGGGCTCCACGATCCTCCATTCCTATGAATACCTCTATGCGTAGACTAGGTACAATGTATTCCATTGGCATCACAGCTTCAATGCCATAAACCAACCTGAAAGGTGTTTGTCTAGTCATCTTCTTACAAGTTGTTCTGTAAGCCCATAACACCGCGGGTACATGCACATCCCAGTCATTTATTTGTGCATTTCAAACCTACATCAATGAACTCTCTAGTATCTTATTAAACACTTCTACTATTGCATTAGCCTACAGGTGATATGCATATTCTTCTGATGGTAAACCTGAAATTCCTTCGTTAATGCGCTGATCGTTTCATTAAGAAAATGTGTACCACAATTGCTCATCAAAATTTTCGGACAAGCAAACCTGGTCAACACATACTCAAAGATGAATTTTGATGATATTGCACTTTTACAGTCCTTCATAGGCCACGCCTCCAACCATCTGGTTAAATACTCAGTCGCGGTGATGATGTACCGCGCACCCGTCTTCTTTCTAGGAGGCTGAATGGGTCCTACAAAGTTAATCACCCACTTCTCGAAGGTCTATAATGTTATCTACAAATTGAGAGGCATATCATCCCTCCATGATGGCTTGCCAGTCCTTTGGCATGCATCGCATGCCCTATAATACACTTTTGAATCCTTGTGCAATGTCAGCCACTACAATCCAATGCGCAGAATCTTCTGTGCTGTTGCTTTTCCCGCGTAATGTCCTCCCACGACTCCTCCATGAGCCTCAATGAGGATGTTGTTTCATTCAAATTTTGGCACATAACATCACTGTATTTCATCTTATCCCATTTTATATAAGTGCCCTACAATGACAGAAAATTCTGCCACACGCACCACTAATTCCTTCTTCTATTGGCTAGTATATCCTTCTAGGGTCGTTCCTATCATCAGTAAGTGTATAATATATTCAAAGTGACTTTCAATGATGCACACCATAAAGAGCTATGTGTCAGATAGTCCTTCCTCCAAATTAGTAGGCTCCTCTCCTGTTGCAATGCACGACAGATGATCTGATTCAACATTCAATCGTCTTGGTTTCATAATAACTTCAAAATCATATCCTTGAAACATCAAAACCATATTCATATTCCCTTCAGCACCCTGCCCGAACATAGGCTTATTTACCTAGTACTTCAATGCAGAATGGTCTGTATACATCTTAAAGTGTCTGCCTAGCAAGTAGTGCCTGAAATTATGGAGTGCATATACCATAGCTAGACCTTCGCGTTCTATCGTTGAATAAGTATTCTTAGCTTTAGATAGCTTCCTACTTGCGAGTGCTATATGATGATCCAATTCTCCCTCACCGCCCTTTGTCAATACTGCTCCCAATGCAATACATGATGCGTCCACATGCACATGAAATTCCTTCTTCCAATCTGGGAAGACTAGGATCGGTGTGGTGACCATTTTCCCTTTTAGCACATCATAGCTCCTCTAACATTCCTCGTTCTGGCATAATGTAGCATCCCTTTTTAACAGTTTCTCCATTGGCGCGATAATCTAGGCATAACTTTTGATGAACTTTCTATGGTACCCTGTATGCCCCAACATCATGTGCAACTGTTTCACACTTCTCAGTGCCTCTAAATTGATTATAACCGTGATCTTCGCAAGGTCTACCATCAAGCCTTGTTTGCATACCACGTGACCTAGCAAGATCCCAAAAGGGATGCCAAAAAAACATTTCTTTAGATTGAGTGCAATTTGGTACCTCCAACATGTATCTGACATCAAGCGCAAACTTGCTACATGGCGCTTTACTAGGCAAAACACTGTCCAATCATCAAAGTATACCTATAGAAATTTGTGAATGAAATCTTTGAAAGTTGCGATGACTACACGTGAGAAGATCGCTAACATGTTCTTCAAGCCAAAAGGCATCACTGTATACTGGAAGTATCCCCATTCAGTTGCAAAGGTCATATTACTTCTATTGTTTGGTGCGATCTTGATCTGATGGTACCCTGAGAACCCTTCAGTAAACGAATATGCTTCTTGGCCACCAACATTTTCCAACACCTCATTGGTAAATTGCATATCCATATCTCATCCTTCTGTTTATTGTCCTGAACTACTACTGAGCTTACCTAATCAGACTTGTCTACTGGTTCAATGATCCTAGCTTCAAGAATTCTATCCAACTCCAAGTGGACGCTCTCTTTATACTTCAGGTTGAGGTGGTAAGGCCTTTTCTTAGCTGGCTTCACGTCTAATTTTAGAGTGATCTTCATGACACCCAAGTCCCTTATTATCCCTTTAAGACATGAAAACTTCATGGGGAACAAATCCTGATATTCGTGGAGCAATTCAGTGACCTTATCTACTATTGCATCATCCCAGTAGTCCCCAATCTTTGCAAACTTCAACTTTGCCTTTGTGCCAATGTTCACTTGTCTAGTTTTGAGCAGCTTGGTGATGTCTGGGTTCTCTAGTTGTGGTCCTCCAACTTCGCAGTGACCTTCAGCCTCTGGAATATTAATCTTCCTCGGATCTTCATCTTCTTCTTCTGCTATCACATTGTAGCACTCTAGTGCATGGCTCAACTGGGTAGTTGAATTAGGTTGAATAAAATCTAGAGGATCCTATGGTATCATGAAGATTGTTGCCTTGAACTCATGTAATGCTTCATCAATACATTCAAACCCATCCTCAAATCTGAACATCATAAAAAATCCTTGGAGCAAAACATCCCATTCTTCAGTGCCATGGCGGAACTCTGTCTCCAAGTACCAATTTATCAGTATAAAATCCAAGGTATGAAAAAATAGATGTACCCACTCCAGCTGAGGCTCTGCTCCATACAATTTGGTCCATTTGGCCAAATGGTCGCATAGGTAATTTCTCCCATCATATTTTTCTATTAGTCGCACTTGTGGGTGACCAAACCACACTCTCATCATTTTTCTGTACACATGCCAATCATTAATATTGTACTTGTGTGTGCCCCACCATCTCATAGGCATAGCATGCAGTGCCTAGTCCAAGGCCTAGAAGTGATGCTTCTCTAGAAATTCTCTCTTGAATGCATCCAAAAAGTTATCAACATCAGTTAACCCATCATAATAAGGCAAATTTATTAACTCTGATGATAAATAATGCAACACCTTGGTCATCATATTACAATATAGTGTAGATACTTCATGCACTCAAATTTTCCAATGATCAAACTCTTCGTCTGAATCTGATGTGTAGGAACTTTCGTAGTCCCATGCAATGTGACCATCTTCTATTGGGTTTAGCCAATCTTGATCTTGTGCTGTTATCTTGTAAATCTGGCCCAAATCATCATCACTTTCATAATCACGCATAGGTTCAGTATAGCGCGGTCCTTCTGCAGGGTCCAGGGGCACCACTACATGGAGTGATTTCTTCTGAAATATCATCTTCTTCTTCTTCAAATTGGTTACCCCATTCATGTCAGTGGCCCAATCGATCCCAAGGAGCACATGGTAGGGATTGTTGTCATTCACAATCTCTATTACTTCAAAATCAGCTAGTGCGCTTGTGCCCTCAATATCAACTATTACTCCCTGCAATCTTCCCATGGGGATGATTTTTTGTTGATTCACCATCCTTAGATGAATCAGAGACCACTATAGCGCAGGTCTCCCCATCCTTCCCATGTTTGTTTAAGCAAAACATTCGCATCCGACCCCAAATCTAGAATAACTTGATCCATCTCATATTCTCCTATCTGCGTGGTGAGCCTCATCTCATGCCCCATTATTGCTTTATGCTTACCAATCTTCCTGACCACACACGGCCCGTCAATAGAATTTTCCTTCTCAGTGCACCTATTGATCAACTCCTACAATCCCTTCACAGCCTTTCTATTGTGCAATAACTTCATATAGGTTTCTAAGAAGGTAGTAAACATGGATGGGTCCATCTCTTCAGCTGGATTCTCTTGACTTTCTGAGGTAGAGGCCTTAGCGAAGCTTTTCTTTGCTTCCATAAATGTTTCTCTTGTGTGTTCTAGATCAAATCCCATCCCCTTTTCTGGTGCTTTGTGGACCCACTCACCTTCTTCAAGCTACTTCCCCTTATCTTCACCAGTCGTCGCTCCACTCCGAAGCACAATATTTACCTTAGGATCTTCCTCGCGAGGCTCAACCTTCATCATTTGCAGAATCTGAGTAGGCTACTGAGGTTGCACCCATTTTTCATGTATCTTAGATAATAATATAGGGCCATCCTCTATTGTGTGGTTAAATTGAGCATAATAGCGGCATGATAGATGCGTAAGATTTAGGTAGTCTTGCACATAGTGTCCTGGTCCCCCATAGTTGTAACAAATGACTTGTCCTCAACCTCTACCAAGTCCTTCTCCACCTCAACCTTGTCCGCACCCCTGATACTCACCTCACGCTCCCCCAGCGACTTGGTCTGGAGGCCGGGTTTTTTCCTGCACCCTATATGTAGGCGTTTTATCCATCATTAACTTGTAACTATGGAAATTGCTCTCATCATGACCCATTGATTGATAAAAGTTGCAGAGGAGTTTTTGTGATGTTTGTACGAATTTCTGCAACAAATGGCAATTGTCTGTTGCATGTTTTCCAATTACCTCATAGATAGTGCACCATAGTGTGGGCCCTATACTTTGCCCAGCTAGAGCTTCCAGCCTCAGAGGCATTGGTCCCCCTGCTGCAACATAATTTGCGAAAACTGGACAATGATCTTTGTCATGCCCTTAGATTTTTCACTTCAGGAGCTAAACTTCTTCGCATGCCTCGGGCCAAGCTATTCAATCTTTCTTCAGACTCTGCATTTATAGGAAAAGGTTCTGCAACTGTGCATGAATCTACTGAAACCCCAGATTAGCATCTTGCATCATTGTCTCATGCAATCTCATTGCAATTTCTAGGGCTTATGCCTGGGTCCCAATCTTCTGTTGTGATAGCGCAAACCTTAGATGAGGCAAGAGTGAAGCCATAAACCATTCACGGTGCTTCCCATCAGTTAGATTCATGTTAGCCTCGCAAATTGTACACTTCAATCTTTGATCGCGATGCCAAGGAGTCTTACCAGGCTTCATCATTATCTCTTTGAATCCCACAATTGATCGCGCTTCAGACTTAGGTCTACTCAATTCCTTATCCAGCACAGTCTGGATATCTGCCAATGCGGACATTGGGTTATAAATGAAGTACTTAATGTACCACATTAGGGCGCGATCCTAAAAAGAACTAATCAACATTGCTTTCTTCATTTGCTCATCCATGATACCGTGAGCTTCCCATACAACCTTCACGATGAACCAAACTGGTCCAAATCTTCATTTACCACACCCTTGAACATGGGTAGCTTTATTGAGTTCACCATATTGAATGGTAGTGGAGGTGGTGGTGGTGTAGGTGAAGGTGAATGTGGTTGAGGTGAAGATGGAGGTGGTCTGGGTGGATGGGGTATTTGTAGGCGCCATTTCTTTATCAACTGAATATTGCTCTATGAAGATGCATGTTCTGTTTCCTCATCGTCACTTAGAGGAGTCTCAATGAGTGAGCTATATTGAGGGCCTGTTTTCCCCTTGTTCTTGAATATCCTTCCACTTTGCATAGCCCCAAACATCAAGGTAGCTGCATAACCCACTTTTCACACAAGAGCATACTAATCCAGGTATTTAATAATTTTAAATACTTACCTCGTGGTCCCTTAAAGAAGTGGCACTCTGCTTCGCTGTAATTGACCGAGGTATCAACCACGAACTTTGTCATGAACCCTCCTATAATACGATCAAGCCAATAATCAACAACGCACACGATCTTATCTTTAGAGGCTTCTAATCTTTGCACTAAATTCGAGGTCCAGGCTATTGGACCATCAAGCCTCCACCTTCCTTGTCCATATACCAATTTTGTGATCCACTTGTATAGCTCGATCGGGAAGGAACAGAAGATGATCTCATGTATCTATGTGTACAGGTATATATCTAACCACTGTTATTTCGTTAATCATAGATTCCTCTTCTCTTGCACCGTGAATTCGTGGATCTTTCTATCCAACTAATGTTCAATCTCCTTCTCAGTTGGATTCTAGTGATGTGACATCACACATCTCATTATGCAGATCTTGGTCCTGGAAACATAACCATTTTTTGGCTTGATGGGCCCTGACCTGGGTTCAACCTTAATTAGCCAAGAAAATCCTTACACTATTGGCCCTTTCGGCATCAATCTGTGGAGTGTGGATTGAAGTCTCACCCGAAGTAGTATGGTGGGATGTAGGAACCAAGTTTCCACACCTTGAGATAGTTGTGATGTTGTTTTATACCTTAACCCTTCCTTCGCGTAGACCGATAGGTATTTTAGGGCTTATCAATGCACTTCTCTTATTCGGCTTTGAGACCTTCGCAAAAGTCTACGATCATTCTTTGTGGACCCTAAATATGAAATTCAGACACTTACAAACCTCTATAATTACTCTCACTTCTATGTCTACTTAGATTAGATTAAGTATTAGGTAACTTCAACATGTATTATGATCATCTTTGCATAAGCATATATTCTTACTTGCATTCATATGACAAAGTAAAACACATAGATTCATGCATCAATACAATATTAAATCATAAACCCAATATTTAACATAAACATAATTGCATACATTCATAACATAAGTAAAATATATCATACATAGATATCTCTAGAATAATTCTCTTTATTGATTGTTCATATTTTCGGTACAGACTCTAACTTCCCTGTGCACACAATTGCAGGGGTCTGCACACTCAGCTACGAACTTCTACCCTAAACCTCTGTGCACTCAGCTGTAGAGCCTCCTTCCTATGCTAAGATTCTTTGCTCTTATCTCTCACAGACCCATTACATCAATCATTGCTTAAAAAATTACTAAGAATTGAACTGAGTTGCCTTAAACTCTTCTAAGACTCCCTTTTTGTACATTTCCATGGCCTGCGGACCAAGGGATGATCTCATGAAGCTGACACAATCTACATAAACTAAGGGCGGAAACCCTTTTTGAATGTTTACATCTTCACACTTCGTGACCACAAAATGTAGGGACTTTACATTCTTTATACAAAACCTAGGCCTTTATCCCCAAAACTTGGGCTTTTAACCCAAAAATTGACCCTAGGGGACCCATTCCCAACATCCATGTTTAGGTTAACTCATCATTTATCTTGAATTAGAAACTTTTTTTCTCATCATGCACACCTTCGAAAAAAACTCAAAAGCACAGAAAAAGTAAACAAAAGCAAGAAAATCAATTAGAAAAGAAAAAACACATTCTAAGGTTGTGAAGACATGCACCAAAATTGAGCACACTCCTTCGATTTGAAGAAGTGTGCCCTTCTTGAGTGCCCTCCTTCATGCTAAACAAGTGTGCCCTGCTTGAGTGCACTCCTTCATGTCTAATACATGTGCTCTTCCTAGGTGCATGCACGAGTAACTTGTTCCATGTGGGAACACTCTTGGGAAATAAGAGTCCACTTCACTTCACTTAACTAATCATTTCACTCGTTGACAAGTGGTGCTCATGTATAAATCAATTTTTCATGTTAACTTCTTTAAATAAACTCAATTAATCATTTATTTACATAATATTTCCATCTTAGTTGGTGCACAACTGGGAATCAAGAAACTATTCATCAACTAGTGCTACTAGTCAGTTTTGCATGTCAAATATTTTCATTCCCTTTCATGATTTCACTATCGCTCTTGATTTTCTTGGTTTCATTTCATGGTTGTTCAGTTTGATTGATAGTGTTGGGTCCCTATAATACTAGTGATTACCCCATTACTATTGTAATTGTACCCCTTATTAATATTGTTGTGCCCCTATTATCCCCATATTGTTATTACTGTGCCCCATAGAATCCCTCTATTGCTACTTTTATGGATTTATATTATTATTGTTAGGTCAACCGGGTTATATTGTGACTCCTTAGACTCCTATATACATAAAGGAGGTTTTGTCATTTGAATCATCCAAGAATTGTTCATTTATGTAATTTAAAGGAGGTTTCCCCCTCGAAGAGGCAGAATTATAAGGCGTTGATCTATCTTTTCTATCTTTTTCTTGAGCTGGTTTCATAACATTTGGTATCAGAGCTTTGGATTTTAGGGTTTTGCTGCTCCAAATAGGTCATCGTGGGATTTTCACTATAACTTTTTTTCTGCAACATTTCAGAAGCTAAAAAAAAAACCCATTTGGGAAGACATCGCACTGAAGCTCGGGTCCAAATTTCAGAGCGTTTCACACTATATTTGTTGATATATGATCTGAGTATGTTGGTCTTTTTGCAGACTCCTGAATTACATTCCAAACAGGTGACCTCGGGAAAATCATCATAACTTTCTCTCTGAGCATTGGATTGAAATTTTGTAAAAAGGTATAGAAAGAGGACGGACTATAGTTTCTTTTATATATTTTTCAAAGCCAGAGGTCGAAACAGTGACCCGGGGCATGTTGTACAAGTTCGCTCTAGTAAACCAGTCTATAATCAGGTCACTGTGGGAGAGTTTGCATAACTCTTCCTTGGAGAATCTAATTTGGATCAAACTTGTGGCATTGGAAAGAGGACATAGAGGGCTACTATAGGTCACAATTTCAGAACTGGATGATTTGAATGTACATAGTTACATCAGAGGCAATATCGAGCTGTTACAAAGTGAAACAAGTGTGTAGATTCTTTTAAATTTTTGCTTAAGATTGGTTTGAAATTTATTTTGAAGGAATTCAAAGGGCATAGTAAACATTATTATCAGCAACTCATGCCCCGAGGAAAGAAAATGCAAACACCTAGTAAGGAACCTGAAAGTTCTAGCATGACTCATGAAGAAGAGGAAGACATGCAACATGATATATCAAAATTACAAGACCAAGTGCAACAACTGTCCCTTGCACAAAAAGGAATAGAATCTAAGATGGATGGTTTAAAGAAATATGTAGAAGCTAAGATGGATGGTTTAAAGAAAGGCGTAGAAGCTAAGGTGATTGACGTGGAAGCTAAGATGGATGATTTGAAGATAGATTTGAAGACAGGCATGGAAGATTTGAAGACAGATTTAACAAAGTTTCTACAAGAAATGCTTACTAATGGTGAAAGGGTAGTAAAGGAAACTCATCATGAGAACAAAAGAAATGTTAATCATGATTCCATAGACTCTAATGTTGGATCGAAGACCCACCATATTCCAAAAATCGATATGAGGAAGTTTGATGGTAAGGATACTACAACATGGATATTACAGATGGAGCAATTTTTCGATCTCAATAATGTGCAAAACACACAAAAGCTACGTATTGCAACCATATATTTGGAACCAAATTAGTTTTTATGGTATCAATGGCTTTGCTCTTGTAAACAATTTATCACTTGGGCAATTTTTACGGAAGAATTGATAGCACATTATGAAGATACAAAAAGAAACACTTTTTTTTAGTCAATTGATAAGTCTCAAACAAAAGGGTTCAATAATGGAGCACATTTAGGAGTTCCAAAAATTGAAAATAAGGGTAAAAAATATTCCAGAGGAGCATATGATTGAGGTGTTCATAGGGTCTTTAAAGGATAATATCCAACATGATGTTTGCCTTTGGGAACTTGATTCATTAGAGAAGGCATTAGCAAGAAAAATGGAAAGAAAAATTATGGCAACCAACAAGCATACCATTCACAACTATAAAGACGAAAGTGTTGTTGCCCCTAGTCTTCCATAACCTATAAGGTTGACACTACAACAATTGGAAGAAAAAAGAACAAAAGGGCTTTGTTACAGTTGTGATAGCAAATACACTAAAGGTCATAAGTGTGCTGAGAAGAAATTATTCTACATAGATTGTGAAGAGGAAGAAGAAAAGCAGCAAGAAGGGTCAAAAGAAGAGGATATACTCCAAGAACAAAGCCTAGATAAAGAAGAAATGAATCCGACCATATCTTGTAATGCATTGACAGGAATTACCACTCCTCAAACCATCAACATAGAAGGACAAATCAAGAAGAAAAAGGTAATAGTGTTGACTGATTTAGGAAGTACCCACAATTTTATTCATTGTAAGGTAGTAAAAGAATTGAATTGCTTCTTATATCCAGCACCAGAGTGTCAAGTGATGGTTGCAAATGGAGGAACCATAATATCAAGCTATCCATGGGAGAATATGTATTGACTAGTCCAATGCTTTCCATTCCAATGGGAGGTGCTGATGTTGTACTAGGAGTCCAATTACTACAATCCTTGGGTACAATAGCTTTTAATTTTCAAGAACTTGTTGAAACCTAATCCTCATTGATTGGGAAAATTGAACGTGAACAGTCATCAAGAAGATGAACTTTATGATCACATTCATGTATATAATAGATAGTTGCCTAATGGAATAAATGAATCAGTTTTTCTGGAGTTACTCCTGGCCTGACATGGTATCAGAGCACAGGTCCCAGGTTCTTTTTTTAACCTTGCCTTGTAAATCCTCTGTCCATTGCTTGCCTTCTGCTCCTCTGTCCACTGCCTGAAGGAGAAACGCCTGAAGGAAACGCTGTCTGAAAAAATGTGTAGCTGCTGATTCAGAAATTGCAGTCGTTTGTTGAAAAGAAATTGAATGCGTAACTACTGTTTCAGAAATTGAGAAGCCTTGAAGGTTGTTTTCAACTTTCTAGTTGGAGGCCTGACTTTACGATAGACCAAAGGAAATTTGATATTGGAATCCTGAAATTGCTTTGTATTCTCACGCTTGCAAAGCTCTTTAGGAACAGTGGCTGTCTTGATAATCTGGATGCAGGGAGAATGCACCCTATGACGTGAAGCCATCTCGTCATACATTTGTTCAACAACAACGAATTGTGTGAATATATTGCTGCCATATTGTGTGAATATATTGTATTGATTTGTTTGTGTGAATATTTTACATTGTTTTGTTCGGGATTAGCCTGCAGTCATGATTTGAAATGCTGTCTGATATGAACTGTATTTGAAACGTATGTTTGGTATGCGACATTAAAAAAAAACACTGTTTGATATATATATTGAGCGGGATATTCAAAACGCTGGGTTAGAGAAACGCTTTTTTAAAATCAGTTGTGCTATGGTATGAGATGAGAAGCCTCTAACTACTGGTATCGTTGAATGTTAAATGCACAATTTGGTAAATGTAAAATGCGCAGTTTGGTAAGTCTGGTATCCGATACTATATGATATAAGTGGGTTAGAGAAATGATGTCTGAACAGTGAGATATTTATGCTATACCATTGTTCACCGTATACCATTGTTGCTGATATATAACCTTATCTGATTGCAATGAACATGGAACGCTGTTGATATATGGTTTGACATTGAAACACTGTTTGAAACGATATTTTAAATGCCGCCTCATACAGTGATTTTTTAATGCATATACATTGAATGGGATATATATATATTGAATGGCTTTTGTTTAAAGAAGAAAAGAGGGAGGTATTATGAAGGATATTTTACAGAGACATTGGAAGAAAATATAGTGCATAAAGACTTTGAAATCTTTTTACCCCTTTGAGAAAAAGTTGACTATATAGCAGCAGAAGTTTTTCTTCATAAGAGAAATTTTTTTTTGCCATCATAAGTATTAGTCTATCAGCAAAAGTTTTTTTTTACATCAGCAGAAGTAATCTTTTACAGAATGCATTCAATCATCTCTATGATAGGAATAGTTCTCACTGGCAAGGAGAACTAGTTCCTGACTGCGTCCCGATGATACAACACACCCTCATCTTCAATGAGTTGTGGAAAGAGTGTGTGTCGGAGAAGGAGCATAGTGACCTAGAAAAGGGCCTACATCAGACAAAGAGCTCGCCATCTGGGAAAACAAGAACAGCAAAGCGTATGCATTAATAGCAGCGTCTGTAAATAAGGAGGTGAGTCGTCACCTTACAACATGTTCAACTGCCTTTGAAGCTTTACAAAAGCTGAAAGAGCTCTATGACTTACATTCTGCACTTGAAGTCGTCCAACTTATGATTAAACTCTTCACTCTTGAACTGCAAAATAATGATCCTCTTGCTCTTGCATCTGAAATAAAGTCTATAATGCATGATATCAAATCCACTAAAGTTGAGCTGGATATCTCTCTTATTGCTTTTCTCAAGGCACTTTATCCTGCATACTCCAATTATCTTGAGTCTTTGCAAGCAAATGGAGATCTCAAGGATATAACCTTTGACTCTCTTGTGAAAAAGTTTGCTGAAAGAGAAAAAGCGTTTGGAAAGAAGACAGTCCCTGAATCTTCTGAAGAGACTGTATGCCTGGCTAATAAAGAAAAATATCCTGCTCAAGATTCTACAAGAGGAAGAGGTGGACGAAGAGGAAGAGGAAGATACTTCAGAGGCAGGGGGGGCAGACATTCTCAATGAGAAAAGGTAGATTTACATTGTATTCGCTGCAAAAGAAATGGATCACATGATGCCTCTACATGCAAGCTACCATGGGACAAAATTGAGCAGAGAAGAAACCAACAGAAAGGTAAAACTAATGATACAGACAAAGGTAAAGCACCTGAATCCGCTCACTATGTTGAGGCACAATGTAACATTGGAGTAAATGAAGATTTGTTTAATGCTTCACTTGCTTCCTTGAAAAATGATTGGTTGCTTGATTCAGGAGCAACCTGTCACATGACTCATAGAAAAGATTTTTTTGAAGATTTCACTGACAATGTTGATGGAGCAGTATACTTTGCAGATCAGTCAAAAATCAAGCCATCAGGGCTTGGCACCAATCAGGCTTAAATTGCCTGGTCTCTCAGACTTTCTTCTTGATCATGTTTTATATCTCCCACAGCTCAAGAGAAACTAGCTGTCCTTGGTCCACATCCGCCAGCAAGGTCACTCCATTCATATGTTTGATGGCAAGCTTGAGGTGAGAAAAGCATCTGATCACTCACTTGTCATGAGGGGAATAGAAGAAGAAAGACTTTTCAAACTGCAAGGAACATCTGCTCATGCACAACATTTCTCATATATTTCTCATCATGAAGAAGGTAAACTTCCATCAAGTTTATTATGGCATGCTAGATTTGGACATTTAAACTATGACAGTCTCCGTTTATTGAAGACAAATGGTGTTGCTGGTTTGCCTACAATTCCTAGAAAACTTAAGCAATGTGATGCTTGCATTCTAGGAAAGAATAGAAAACAGTCCTTTCATGACTCACATTCAAGAGCACATAGGAAGCTTGAAAGGTCCCCCAAAGTGGCTGACAAAGACACTTGAAAGTGTTCATCCTGATGAAATTGGAAAAATAGGAACCAGAAATGCAAACCGAAAAAATGGAGGTGATGTAGATGACTCTAATTCACCTGTTGATATGGATGTTTCTTATGATTGTGAATTGAACTTGTCTACAGATTTTGAACCAAATTCCTTTAAAGAAACTGTTTCTCATGATGAATGGAAAGAAGCAATGCAAAAGGAGTATGATGCCCTCATAAAGAACGGCACTTGGAAGCTGGTTGATCCTCCATTTTGAACCAAACCAATTGGCTACAAGTGGGTCTACAAGAACAAGTACAAAGATGATGGCTCACTTGAAAAGCACAAAGCTAGGCTTGTGGCAAAAGGTTTTGCACAGAAGGAAGGGGTAAATTATGAAGAAACTTTTTCCCCCACAGCAAAATGGGCCACCATCCGGACACTCTTTGCACTAGCAGCTCAGAACAGTTGGAAAGTCCATCAAATGGATGTCAAAACTGCCTTCTTGAATGGAGATCTGAAAGAAAATGTTTTTATGTCCCAGCCTGAAGGATTTGCTGTGAAAGGACATGAACATAAAGTATGAAAACTTGTGAAGTCCTTGTATGGCCTCAAACAAGCACCACGAGCCTGGTATGAAAAGCTAACCGAGCATCTTCTGAAACTCAACTTCAATCATTTTGATCTTGATGATGCAACTTTATTTGTCAAGAAAGTTGGCAACACAGTTTTATATCTTGTGGTATATGTAGATGATCTTTTAATGACAGGGAACAATGAAAGTTATATTGCATCCATAAAAAAAGAATTAGGAAAAAGTTTTGAAATGACTGATTTGGGCTATGTTCATTACTATCTTGGCATTGAAGTAACCCAACATCCAAAATCCATATTTTTTTCTCAAAAGAAATACATTAGAGATTTGTTAAACAGATTTGGCATGACAGAGTGCAATCCTCTTTCTACTCCAATGGAACAAAACTTAAAGCTCACATCTATTGAAGGAAAGGAATTTGAGGATGCAACAAAGTATAGACAGCTTGTAGGAAGGCTCATCTACCTCACTACTACCAGACTAGACATTTCATTTGCTGTTGGAATCCTCTCCAGGTTTATGCAAAAGCCTTGTGAGGGACATTGGTCTGTTGCAAAAATAGTTCTAAGGTACTTGAAGGGAACTCAAGACCTTGGAATCAAGTATACACAGGTGGACGGCTTCAGCTTGATTGGATACTCTGATTCAGACTTCGATGGAGACAAATAAACTGAAGTATCTACTTCAGGATATGCTATCAGTCTTGGATCAGGAGCTGTCTCTTGGCGATCACGCAAACAATCAGTTCCAGCAGATTCCACAATAGAAGCAGAATACGTTGCAGCAGCCGAAGCAACGATAGAAATTGTGTGGCTCAGGAAAATTATTGAAGATTTGCAGGTAAAACAAGTACAATCAGCTCCACTCATGATTGACAACACCTCTGCAATAAAGTTGGCCAAGAACCCAAAGTTCCATGATCGTACAAAGCACATCAATACTAAATATCATCTGATCCGACATCATGTTGAGGCCAAAACAATCCATCTCCGTCATTGTTCCA
>APFE030288923.1:23073-36854 GCA_000404065.3 Pinus taeda | reverse complement strand
GCAAAAGATTGGTACTATGGCATACAAATTGGAGCTTCCTGCAGCTTCTTGATTGCACCCAGTTTTCCATGTTTCATTTTTAAAGAAGGTTATAGGCGACAAGCTCCCAGTTCGAACAATATTGCCAGAACTTGACGAAGAAGGAAAAATTATATTGGAACTGGAAGCAGTCACAGAAATAATAACTTGACAACTACGAAATCGATCAATTTCAAAGTATCTTATCAAGTGTAAGAACTTATCCGCTAAAGATTCCACATGGGAGGATGCGAATGTTATACAGAAGTATCCAGAATTACTCAAGCGTTGAGGACAACACTTTTTTGAAGGAGAGGGGCATGTTGGGTCCCTATAATACTAGTGATTACCCATTACTAATTGTATTGTACCGCTTATTAATATTGTTGTGCCCTATTATCCCCATATGTTGTTACTATGCCCCAAGAATCCCTCTATTGTTATTTTTGTGTTTATATTATTATTGTTAGGTTGGCTGGGTTATATTGTGACTCCTTAGACTCCTATATATAGAAAGGAGGTTTTGTCGTTTGAATCATCCAAGAATTGTTCATTTATGTAATGTAAAGGAGGTTGCCCCCTCGAAGACACTGAATTGTAAGGCGTTGATCTATATTTTCTATCTTTTTCTTGAGCTGGTTTCATAACAGATAGTGTTTACACTCAATTGCTATGATGCAAGATATAAGCTGCTGGCACATGCAAAAAATCCTCACATTCGTCAACCTTTTCATATTCCACCATGAATGCGATAACAACTATATAACCTTGTAGATATTTCTTCTCCTCATCTTAATCATCAAATCCTCCTATATAAACTTGTTTCTAAGATTCCAATAGGTTGAACACTCTTCTTGAGCTCAAAGCCTGATCAATGTTGAAAACTATGCCTTGAGTGATCAAGTTTTCCTCTTGAGTGCACTTCTTCGCAACACAGAACTACACCCTCCCTTGAGCACATGAGTGCATCATGAAGACACAAAAAATATTCCTTCAGACCTTCGAGATGAGACAATGTGCCCTCCTTTATCTTGATCACATGAGTGCACCGAATGCCTAAAGACTTGAAGACATCATCCTTCATCCCTTCTGAGTGTGACAATATGCCCTTCCATTCTCCTTGAGGACATGAGTGCATGGTGATGGCCCGAAGGCCCAATAATTCACCCCTTTGACCCTTCAAGGTGCACCAGTGCACCTTAGGTGTTTTTCTCCACTTTCTTGAGTGCATGAGCAAACTCCAAAGCCTTGAACGATGCTATCCATCCCTTCATGCTTTGAAAGTGCACCCTCCTAGTTTGCATGTCTATTTTCTTATGCATGCAAGTTTTTTTGTCTTGTTTTTCATAGATTTTCGTGTCTGATCACATGTAATGGCTCTTTGTACATGATTTACAAGTATCACTACATATGAAGGTTGGTTTTAGCTAATATTTTCATTTTGAGTGTGCTTCCACAAATAGGTGTTGGTGCTACAAGTATTCTCACTTCGTCGTCTTCTATTAGAGCCATGTCGCCTTGTAAAGTGGCCTACAAAGAATCATCAGAAGAAATAATTGGTGAACCCTTCAAAGTTACAAAGCCAAAAATTCCCATATATGCAAACATACAATTATTTATTGATAAGACTATACAGGTCATATGGAACCAGTTATACAACATATTCATGCAGGATAATTTTGCTGAGAACTTAGAGATGTGCTTGCATACATCAACATCAAGAAGTCAAGGATGTACAAGATCACATGTGGATTCCTAGTCATGCCACGTGCGAAGGTGATTGAATGGATCATTTGATCTAGACTTAAATGGGAATGAAACAAATTATAGATATAATCATAAAGACATAGATGAAATAGAAATAACACTTCATTTCATTAAGATCAAGTACTGAAATATGCTTACAAACAGAATGGAAATAAAACTAGCTCGGACAATGGTAACTTATATCTAAGAAGAGATGTGGCAGCTACATGCCTCTGAACTATGTTACAATTAGACTCAAGGGAATATTTATTATTTAGAATCAATGGGAAGCCATAAACATCCAAAAACCTAACCCTAGGAGATGAAGCACCAAAACTATGGGCCCTGTTGGGTAAATTGGTACATCAACTTCTTAGGGTTGTAACTTTGGCATACACTCTCCATTTGATGTTCACAATACTTTGTTAGAAATATATATCTGAGGAATACAAATTTCAAGTGGATAAAATGAGTGGAATGATCATGTTTCCCTCTATTTTCCCAAAAAACTTCATTTAGGGCCTTAAAATGACTCTAGAAGTTCAGGACTCGAAAACTGCCAAAAATAGTAAATAGTGCTACAATTAAGGAAATTGAAAAATTGAAAGAGATAGTGGTGGGGGTCTAGGTGGAATAGGTGGGTGGCCACCAACATCCACCTAGATTAGTCCTTGACCCTTAGGAAGAAATGGTCCCCATTACGTTGAGTGCCTCCATGAGATGGGGAAACGTCTGCTGAACTTAGTCCCTTGTGAGCCATTTGCCTTGGTGAAGGAGTTGGCCAGCTTTTACAACCCGATATAGTTGGAAATTTTTCTCATGAATGTTCATGATCTATGTGTCCATGATCTAATCAATTGTGGCTTGTTCTATGTAGTTTGGTTTAAGCTCTATTGGTGTGAGTTGTTCTGTAATGTGGGATGTGTTCATTAATGGTGGAAAGTATGGTTGAAGACAATTTACATTGAACACAGGGTGCAAACCAAGGAAAGGAGGAATGATGAGCTCAAAGGAATTTTCCCCTATAGCCTTGGTGATGGTGTATGGCCCATATCAGAGCAGGCAAAGCTTCCGGTGCAGTACAATGAGGTTCTCCTTCTACAAATGTAGCCAAAATTTGTCACGCACTTGGAACTTGTGCGACACTTGATGCTAATCATGTCGCTATTTGTACTTAGCATTGGATTTGTCCAATATATTGTGGACTTGCTAGAAGATGTGTTGAATGTTCTCAATGAAGTTTTTAGCCTTGTTAGCTTCAAACTAGACATGAAATAAATCCGCTTGAGTGGTTGCAAATGGTATCACCACAACAATGGTACATAATGTATTATATCCTAGCCCTACCTGAAATGGGTTTTGTCATGTTGAGTTATTGAGAGCTATATTGTAATTGTGCTGGACATAGGGGATTCCTTCATCCCATGTGCATGGATTCTTCGAGTTGCACATGCAAACAATGTGTATGATCATCCTGTTGATGATCTCTGTTTGGCCATCATTTTGGGGGTGGAAAGCCGTGGACTTAGTAATTTTGGTATCTAGCATCAACCAGAGACTTAACCAAAATGAACTTAGGAATATGCTATCCCAATCTAAGATAATGGACTATGGGATTCCAAGGTGTACCCACACTCACTCAAAGAAGATCTTAGCAGTGGCCTTTGCCATGATGCTCTTCTTGCAGACCACCATAATGGAAATCCTATAGAATTTGTCGATGACCATGAAAATGAAGTCATTGTCATGCTTAGTAGAAGTAAGGATCGACATGTAATCCATGGAGATGGATTCACAAGGTTGACTAGTGGTAGGTAGAGGACTTATAGGCCTTTCTTCTTGATAATTGGTTTCGAAATGGCGCAAGAAGTGCAGGATCGAATGTACTTCCCAACAGCTTGATGAAGGTTCAACCAATAAAAATACTTCTACAGTACTTCCACTATTTTCTCTAATCCGAAATTTCCAACAACTTTATTGTAGTGTGCCTCCCAAATCATCTTGGCACTCTCACTTGAAGGAACAAAAATGTGTCCTAGGAGGCATAACAGTGCATTCTAGAGGTGAAAATTTCGGACTTGCTTACCTTCCAGGATTGTCTGGTATATGGTACCAAATTATGGATCGATCTTGTAAAGATCCAACCACCTCGAAGTCTCATCCCCATAGGAGTCGAGAACAATGATCAACACCATGAATGGTTGTCAGATGAGGCATTCTGTAAAATTATTGGTGCTACCCTTCTTGTACTTAATGTTCAAATGGAACTGTTGCAAGTATGTGGACCATTTCTGATGGTGATCATTCTGCAACTTTCCTTGTCTCTATATGAATTGGAGGGGCCGTGGTCTATGTGGATGAATATTTTCTTCCGCAGAATGTATTCTTCCATTAACAATAGACTTGCATAATGGAATACATTTATTTCTCATAGGTGGGATACTTTTGGAATATGTCTGAAAGTGTCTCACTATCGTAACCCACTGGATGCCCCTAATGTGTAAGAATGGCACCAATAGCATAGTTAGAGGCATCTATCTCAATCTCAAATGGTTTCTGTAAGTTTGGTAATGTGAGCACAAGTGTAGATCAGAGGCGATGCTTCAACTCAAAAAATACCTTCTATTGGGTTTCAAACCAAAATAACTTTTCTTTCACTTTGCCCTTGGTGAAATGAATTAAAGGCCAAGTGATATGAGAGAACCCCAACATGAACATGCAGTAGAAATTGGCAAGATCCAGAAAGCTGTCGAGCTCTATTAGAGTGGTTGGGGCTGGCCAATCCTGAATGAACTATGCCTTGGCTGGGTCCACACGCACACCCTACTCATCAATGATGTACCGTAGATATTGAACCTAGTGTTAGACTCCGTCTTGTCAGCCCACTGCAGTCAAATTCACTAAGGTTCATTTCTCGTCATTTGCAGTCATCAAATACCAGTTTGGTCAAAAAGGGTCATTTTAATCCTTGAGTCGAGGGTTTTGTCTCCAGAAGTGTGAAATAACGCTTGCAGGCCAAAGGGAGTTTCAAAAAGGTTTCACTTAAAGATTCACATTAATAATGATATAAATGCAATACTTCAGGAGGAGGAGGCTTTAATAGCGGCCCACAGGAAGGAGATTGAAAATACAATGGATTTAGTGTGTGAGAAATGAAAATTTTAACAGAAGTTGAGCAACCAGGTAGCCTCATAGATGACTATGTGTCCAAACTAAGTATTGTGTTATCACGGAAAGCGACTAGTCTGGTGAGCTTGCAGGCTCGACTCGCAAGGTTTCAGAACCGTCTCAAGGAGCAAGAGATACTTAGCCTGAAAAAGAACACGTCCTTGAGATGATCCATTAGACATTTGGAAACCATTCTTTCAGCTCTGATTTTTTAGGTGGTAAATTTTTCAGTTGGCATCATACCCAAGATGGAGATGTTGACTGAGAATCCATATCTCTGAAGGCCAGCTGTATATGAAATATCTTGCTGCAACACAACAGATTGTTAGAGTTGATTTGTCATGCAATATTTCTGCGTATACTAAGTTGTGAAATTTGGTGTGTTTCCTAATCTTATTGCTTCCTAATGTTATTCTACTGGGAATGCAAGATGTACTTGTTCAAAGAAAGGTGGAAGCCCCAATTAAGGTGCTTGGATTCATGACTTTGCAATGTTACACCTATTATCAATTTACTATTAGGTTCTATTTTGTTGGATAATGCTTTCAAATAATCGTTGGTTGACAAAGAGCTGAGTGGAAAGGAGAGCAATTTGGCAAAGATTAAAGTTGTGGTTCGGAAAAGACCTTTGAATAAAAAGGAGTTGGCGAGGAAGGAGGAAGATATTATCACTGTTAATGATAATGTCTGGTTAACTGTTCACGAAGCAAAGTTGAAGGTGGATTTGACAGCTTATGTGGAGAAACACGATTTCGTGTTTGATGCTATTTTAGATGAACGTGTCTCAAATGATGAAGTTTATCGAGTTACTGTGGAACCCATTGTTCCAATCATCTTTCAGCGTACAAAAGCTACATGCTTTGCATATGGTCAAACAGGTAGTGGAAAGACATTTACAATGCAGCCTTTGCCACTAAGAGCCTCAGAGGATATACTTAAGTTGATGAACAAACATTTCTATTGAGAGCAAGGGCTTCGCTTGTGGCTTAGTTTATTTGAGATATATGGGGGAAAACTATATGATCTGCTTGGTGATAGGAGGAAATTGTGTATGACGGAGGATGCCCGGCAACAAGTTTGCATTGTTGGTTTGCAAGAATTTGAAGTCTCAGACATACAATGTGTAAAGGAGTATATTGAGAAAGGGAATGGATCCCAAAGCACAGGTTCAACTGGAGCTAATGAAGAGTCATCCAGGTCTCATGCTATCTTGCAGCTTGCAATTAAGAAGCACGGTGAAGGAAAAGAGTCAAAGGGCAGTAGAATAGTTGGGAAGCTATCTTTTATTGATCTTGCCGGAAGTGAACGTGGGGCAGATACAATAGACAATGATCGCCAAACAAGGATGGAGGGAGCAGAAATCAACAAGAGCCTTATGGCTCTAAAAGAGTGTATACGGGCCTTGAATAATGACCAAATTCATATTCCATTTCGAGGAAGCAAGTTGACAGAAGTGCTTCGTGATTCCTTTGTAGGAAACTCACAGACAATTATGATATCATGCGTTTCTCCTAATTCAGGTTCTTGTGAGCATACACTTAATACATTGAGATATGCAAATAGGGTTAAAGGGATTTCAAAGAGCAGAGATATATTAAATTATAAGGCAAATCCATTGTTTGACAACCTATCTGCATGTCAAACATTCACAAAAATCCAAATGAGAAAGCCCAATTTGGAGGTTGAAGAGTGAATTTCAGTGTTGGAGAGGCCGACAGTGTGTTGACAGTGGGCGTGGCGCATAGGATGCGCATGGCGCACTGAGCTAAAATTGCTAGTGGAAATCTACAAGCGCGCGGCGCACTGGGAGTGCGCACGGCGCACAGAGCCCCGAGGCCGGATTTTATCATCGATTCATCAAAAATTTCAATTTGTTGTGGCTCAATTCTTCTTCAAGAGCCAAAAGGAATCATTCTATGATCCACATGCTTTAAATTACAGAACACGTGTTTCTATAATTTGCCTTGATTTGCATTTCTAAAAATCTGCCTTTGACATTTTGAGTGGAAACTATTTTTGAATAAGGTACATCTTTGGAATGTCAGTCTTAGATTCACCTCTGCAATTCTCTTCCAAGTATTCTCTTCCAAGAGAGAATTGGATTTCATTCTCTATCATTCCAATTTGATCGACGATAGAACTAAGAAGTTATGGATTGAGCGGGCAACATGATGACACCAGTTTCAAGGACATAGCGGAGCTTCTTGCAGTATGAATCTGCTCGATATTTGAGTAACACAGATGCCACAGTTGAAAAAGAAGGATACCAGTTGACTCCCTTTAGACGTGTAGAAGAGCGCTATGGTTCTACTTTGCTGGAAGAGTTTAAGAATAACAAAACTCGATGTTTTGCATTGTCATATATTGCTGGACATGTTTTGAATTGTTATATATTGTTCGTGGTTTCGTTGAACAACTGAAAGACAAGCAATGATATTCATATATTGTTGTTCGGAAAAGTTCATTGCATAAGTAACCTGTAAAAAGCGTTTGACCTCCAGATAGGCTTGAAAATGTCCTATGTGGCAGTCAATTGCAAATACTTCATCATTCCATCCGTCTTCAGAATATATGCGGTGGATTTAATCCATATTTTAGCGTTAAAAATATCAAGATCTTTTTCTAATTTCAGTAAAATGGCCAACGCATTTCCAGAAATTTGGGGGCAGTTGTAATTTCCAGAATGTGCAAAGTGGCATTCAAGTATTCGATTACCTATGTTGGTCTTCAGTTATGAGATCTACGCTATAGGTGTGCTTCTTTGTTGGTCATCAACAGGTTTAGGGGAAGCATTGTTTTGTTTTCAGAACAGATGATTGGCTCTGCAATTTTGTTTGTTAAAAGATATTAAATCATTCCTTATTTGGGTTGATTTGTTATCCCACTTCCAGGCTTATTTAATGTATTGAAAATCATTTGTAAGGAGAGATTTCTGAAAGTTGGTGGAGGAGAAATACAGAGTTTTATTGTACAGTTATGACAGGGATTTAAATAAAAGATGCAGCTCCGACCCTTGAGATTCTTGTGGTATGAATTTAACATTTGTCTAAGTTTCATATGTAGTTTGTTGTGTTTCCATTTCATTTCATAATCGTTTCTAAATGAATACTTTTAAGTGAGAAAGGAAGAATTCAATTTATTTTCTCTGTCTTGAGGAAGTGTTCATATTTAATGTTTTCCTCTGACAAGGATTCATCTTCTATGCCCTTGTCAACCTCTCAAACAGTTCACCCACTCCACATTATTTCAATTTGATGTTAAATTTCTTGCTTATCTTGCCTCAGGAGATAATCTGTGTTTTTGATTATATTTCCCTGTTCAAGCTATTCTTTGCTTCATGCAGCCCGAAAACCCAATCATTTATTAAAAACCTCATTTCATATCTCTTTACTAGCCTAAAATCAGTTCCCATTCTAGAGTCATCTCGCACCCTATTTCTCATTTTATCAAGATTGACTGGAGAGAGCTCTCTCCTGTCCTCGTAGGGCTAGCTACGAGGCTGAGCTTGGTTTAATGTTGCCTTGATTTTTTCCTTCCTCAGCCTGAGGCAGATTCGAGCGCTAACATAGTGGCGACCATACTGGGGAAGATGGTTTGCTGTTGATGGGACGTTCGACTTGAAGATTGTCTTGCCCCAATACATGAAATCAATTTGCAAATCTGATGCTGATGGTGGACAACAGTCAGACACATATGAAGGCTAAAACATTCACCTGGTGACTCCAACTCGATCCAGACATTCCAGTGCTCACTGATCCATTTATGCAATGGTAGGGTATGTGGCAAACCCTGCACTTTGTGAAGCTGTAAAAGAAGTTAGAGATTGGTTAGTGGATATTGAAATTAATGAAGAATTTTTCAGTGCCTTGCTTCAATGTTTGAAATCTCCAAAGTTTTCTCTTGAAACTAAAACTGGTGTCTGTGAGTTAATTGTTGAAAAACTTGAGAAGGAGATTCAGTATTTGAATGAGCAGATCCAGTCATATGATTTCTGAGATCCGAACAAGTTCTTGGAAACTCTTCCTCCTTCAAAACAAGAAATAATAGCGCTGCCTACATACGTTTGCATTGACAGTGTGCAGCTGGAAGTATGTATTGCGGAGTTGGGGCAGCAAACAGAGTCTGGCTTTTCTGATCCTATTGCAACATACATGGAAATGTTTTTCGGTTTGATTGATAGATCAGGCTGTCTTTTACGTGACTAGGCTCATTACGTGCATGAAGGGCTGCCAGCAATTACATCTGTGTCCTAGTGGAAGAATTCTCAAGCGGCATCATTCTCAGATTTACTTGAATGGTTAATCTGGCATTATAGTATTACCTGATCTATTGTTTTTGCAGCCAAGTAGGGTAGATTTTGTAAATAAATAAGCAGCCAAAGGGCAACATTTCGTTCTAGTTTCATTATACTTTAGTTTGAAGTTTGCTGAGTCAGTTTTTCAGTCAAGTTTCAGTCCATAAATGACTTGGAAGTGTCGTGTTGTCTGTTGAAATAATGACTCCATAGCCCAATGGATGGAGGCACTGTCTGCTCTCCCAAAGATCTATAGTTCTTGGCACCTCCAAGAAGCGGCAGCTGCCATCCCCATTGGAGCCAATGTTAGACTTCGTCTTGTTAGCCCACTGCAGTCAAATTCACTAAGGTTCATTTCTCGTCATTTGTAGTCATCAAATACCAGTTTGGTAAAAAAGGGTCATTTTAATCCTTGAGTCGAGGGTTTTGTCTCCAGAAGTGTGAAATAACGCTTGGAGGCCAAAGGGAGTTTCAATAAGGTTTCACTTCAAGATTCACATTAATAATGATATAAATGCAATACTTTAGGAGGAGGAGGCTTTAATAGCGGCCCACAGGAAGGAGATTGAAAATACAATGGATTTAGTGCGTGAGAAATGAAAATTTTAACAGAAGTTGAGCAACCAGGTAGCCTCATAGATGACTATGTGTCCAAACTAAGTATTGTGTTATCACGGAAAGCGACTAGTCTGGTGAGCTTGCAGGATCGACTCGCAAGGTTTCAGAACCGTCTCAAGGAGCAAGAGATACTTAGCCTGAAAAAGAACACGTCCTTGAGATGATCCATCAGACATTTGGAAACCATTCTTTCAGCTCTGATTTTTTAGGTGGTAAACTTTGCAGTTGGCATCATACCCAAGATGGAGATGTTGACTGAGAATCCACATCTCTGAAGGCCAGCTGTATATGAAATCTCTTGCTGCAACACAACAGATTGTTAGAGTTGATTTGTCATGCAATATTTCTACGTATACTAAGTTGTGAAATTTGGTGTGTTTCCTAATCTTATTGCTTCCTAATGTTATTCTACTGGGAATGCAAGATGTACCTGTTCAGAGAAAGGTGGAAGCCCCAATTAAGGTGCTTGGATTCATGACTTTGCAATGTTCACCTATTATCAATTTACTATTAGGTTCTATTTTGTTGGATAATGCTTTCAAACCATCGTTGGTTGACAAAGAGCTAAGTGGAAAGGAGAGCAATTTGGCAAAGATTAAAGTTGTGGTTCAGAAAAGACCTTTGAATAAAAAGGAGTTGGCGAGGAAGGAGGAAGATATTATCACTGTTAATGATAATGTCTGGTTAAGTGTTCATGAACCAAAGTTGAAGGTGGATTTGACAGCTTATGTGGAGAAACACGATTTCGTGTTTGATGCTATTTTAGATGAAAATGTCTCAAATGATGAAGTTTATCGAGTTACTGTGGAACCCATTGTTCCAATCATCTTTTAGCGTACAAAAGCTACATGCTTTGCATATGGTCAAACAGGTAATGGAAAGACATTTACAATGCAACCTTTGCCACTAAGAGCCTCAGAGGATATACTTAAGTTGATGAACAGACCTTTCTATGGAGAGCAAGGGTTTCTCTTGTGGCTTAGTTTCTTTGAGATATATGGGGGAAAACTATATGATCTGCTTGGCGATAGGAGGAAATTGTGTATGACGGAGGATGCCCGGCAACAAGTTTGCATTGTTGGTTTGCAAGAATTTGAAGTCTCAGACATACAATGTGTAAAGGAGTATATTGAGAAAGGGAATGGAGCCCGAAGCATAGGTTCAATTGGAGCTAATGAAGAGTCATCTAGGTCTCATGCTATCTTGCAGCTTGCAATTAAGAAGCACGGTGAAGGAAAAGAGTCAAAGGGCAGTAGAATAGTTGGGAAGCTATCTTTTATTGATCTTGCCAGAAGTGAACTTGGGGCAGATACAATAGACAATGATCGCCAAACAAGGATGGAGGGAGTGGAAATCAACAAGAGCCTTCTGGCTCTAAAAGAGTGTATACGGGCCTTGAATAATGACCAAATTCATATTCCATTTTGAGGAAGCAAGTTGACAGAAGTGCTTCGTGATTCCTTTGTAGGAAACTCACGGAAAGTTATGATATCATGCGTTTCTCCTAATTCGGGTTCTTGTGAGCATACACTTAATACATTGAGATATGAAGATAGGGTTAAAGGGCTTTCAAAGAGCAGAGCTATATTAAATTATAAGGCAAATCCATTGTTTGACAACCTATCTGCATGTCAAACATTCACAAAAATCCAAAGGAGAAAGCCCAATTTGGAGGTTGAAGAGTGAATTTCAGTGTTGGAGAGGCCGACAGTGTGTTGACAGTGTGCGCGGTGCATAGGATGCGTGCGGTGCATTGAGCTAAAATTGCTAATGGAAATCTACAAGCGCGTGGCGCACCAGACCAGCGGTGCACTGGGAGTGCACGCGCCGCACAGAGCCCCGAGGCCGGATTTTATCATCGATTCATCAAAAATTTCAATTTGTTGCGGCTCAATTCTTCTCCAAGAGCCAAAAGGAATCATTCTATGATCCACATGCTTTAAATTACAGAACATGCATTTCTATAATCTGCCTTGATTTGCATTTCTAAAAATATGCCTTTGACATTTTGAGTGGAAACTCTTTTTGAATAAGGTACATCTTTGGAATGTCAGTCTTAGATTCGCCTCTGCAATTCTCTTCCAGGTATTCTCTTCCAAGAGAGAATTGGATTTCATTCTCTGTCATTCCAATTTGATCGATGATAGAACTAAGAAGTTCTGGATTGAGCGGGCGACATGATGACACCAATTTCAAGGAGATAGCGGAGCTTCTTGCAATATGAATCTGCTCGATATTTGAGTAACACAGACGTCGCAGTTGAAAAGGAAGGATACCAGTTGACTCCCTTTAGACGTGTAGAGGAGCGCTATGGTTCTACTTTGCTGGAAGAGTTTAAGAATAACAAAACCCGATGTTTTGCATTGTCATATATTGCTGGACATGTTTTGAATTGTTATATATTGTTCGTGGTTTCGTTGAACAGCTGAAAGACAAGCAACGATATTCATATATTGTTGTTCGGAAAAGTTCGTTGCATAAGTAACCTGTAAAAAGCGTTTGACTTCCAGCTAGGCTTGAAAATGTCCTATGTGGCAGTCAATTGCAAATACTCCGGCATTCGATCCGTCTTCAGAATATATGCGGTGGATTTAATCCATATTTTAGCGTTAAAAATATCAAGATCTTTTTCTAATTTCAGTAAAATGGCCAACGCATTTCCAGAAATTTGGGGGCAGTTGTAATTTCCAGAATGTGCAAAGTGGCATTCAAGTATTTGATTACCTATGTTGGTCTTCAGTTATGAGATATACGCTATAGGTGTGCTTATTTGTTGGTCATCAACAGGTTTAGGGGAAGCGTTGTTTTGTTTTCAGAACAGATGATTGGCTCTGCAGTTTTGTTTGTTAAAAGATAATTAAATCATTCCTTATTTGGGTTGATTTGTTATCCCACTTCCAGGGTTATTTAATGTATTGAAAATCATTTGTAAGGAGAGAGTTCTGAAAGCTGGTGGAGGAGAAATACAGAGTTTTATTGTACAGTTATGATAGGGATTTAAATAAAAGATGCAGCTTTGACCCCTGAGATTCTTGTGGTATGAATTTAACATTTGTCTGAGTTTCATATGTAGTTTGTTGTGTTTCCATTTCATTTCATAATCGTTTCTAAATGAATACTTTTAAGTGAGAAAGGAAGAATTCAATTTATTTGCTATGTCTTGAGGAAGTGTTCATATTTAATGTTTTCCTTTGTTTGACAAGGATTCATCTTCTATGCCCTTGTCAACCTCTCAAACAGTTCACCCACTCCACATTATTTCAAATTTGATGTTAAATTTCTTGCTTATCTTGCCTCAAGAGATAATCTGTGTTTTTGATTATATTTCCCTGTTCAAGCTATTCTTTGCCCCATGCAGCCCGAAAACCCAATCATTTATTAAAAACCTCATTTCATATCTCTTTACTAGCCTAAAATTAGTTCCCATTCTAGAGTCATCTCGCACCCTATTGCTCATTTTATTGAGATTGACTGGAGAGAGCCCTCTCCTGTCCTCGTAGGGCTAGCTACGAGGCTAAGCTTGGTTTGATGTTGCCTTGAGTTTTGCCTTCCTCAGCCTGAGGCAGATTTGAGCGCTAACAAAGAGAACATAGGAAACTTGAACTCATTCATTCAGATTTATGTGGTCCAATGCCTATTTCTTCTGCAAATGGAAATAAATATATCATGATGTTTATTGATGAATACACCAAAATGTGTTGGGTTTATTTATTGAAGAACAAATCTGATGCTTTCCAAACATTCAAGAATTTTCATAAATGGATTGAAAATGATGCACAATCTCATATTAGGTCTATTCGCACTGATAATGGAAAAGAATATACATCAAATGAATTTGAAAACTATCTTCGCCAACATGGGATCAAACATCAAACAACTGTGCCTTATAATCCCCAACAGAATGGTGTAGCTGAAAGAATGAATAGAACAATCTTGA
>APFE030288923.1:0-20310 GCA_000404065.3 Pinus taeda | reverse complement strand
AGCACTTGGAAGGGAAAAGCTTGAATGATTCAGAATGATGCTTGGACTCACCAACATCCCTTCAGATTAAGGGGGGGAATGTTGACACCTAATCTTCATGATTGGGGGAATTTTTTGTAAATAAATAAATTAGTAATGTGAACAGTCAACGAGAGATGAATTGAACAATCACTCCCTATTGTATATAACAATGACCTACCTATGGAATAATTTACGAATCCGTTTTTTGTCTTGTGGAGTTACTTCCTGGTCTGACACCCTTATCAAACAAAAGGTAACCCTCCATTAATGTCTGCAAGCACCAAGACACTAAATGTGTTTCTGGGTTGTCTTACTAGATAGAGTGTTGAAGTCGATAGGCAGATACCTGATGAAAGGTAGGCAATAAGGTGTCCTACATCAAACGACATGAAACAGGACAAGAATGTTTTTTTTTTTGAGGAATCTTTTGAGCAATGGGTCTAAACAACAAAGGGCATGATGAAAGGATATGGTTGATGAGTTGATGGAGGAAACCAAAGGTTAACCCTTGAACAATAGGAGGCACGACATTGGTTTTAACTATGCAGCACTAGACTCATGAACACCAAAGAGTGTTAGGATACAGAGATGCAAGAACATCAGGGTATATAGGCTAAACTCATAGGATGGTAGGATACATATTGAGAGGCTGTCACAAGGAAGATTTATCTGAGGGAGTGCCATGTTCAAGGGAACGATTGCTACCAAATCATGCTTTCTAATACAAAACACAGTTGTATTGTCCAATTTCCCCATCTGATTAGTTTAATGAGTCCAGACGGGTAAACTCATCAATCTTTTCATTTTTTAAGAGTCTAAAAAGTACCACAAAAAGAGTGACTCTATGGCCTATCCAATTAGTTTAATGAGACCAAACAGGTAAACTCGTCGATCTTTTCATGTTTTAAGAGTTTGAAAAGGATCGTAAAAAGAGTGACTCTATATCTTGTTTGTGTAATTTAAAGAGTCCAAACTAGACAACTCGGTGGTATTTTCATATTTAGAGAGTCTAAAAAGATTGTAAAGAATGACTCCATGGTGGTCCCTTTGTCATAGTTGTTAAGCGGGTGCGAAAAATGGTTAATAATATAACTGGATCGATTACTTTCACATGAGTTAATCTATTGAATCTAGATAAAGAGAAATCTATTTTCAATAGATGTCGACCTCATTTTGTTACGAGTACGAGGAGATGGGCTAAAGTCATTTTTCGTCATGAATTTTTAATGAGTCACGCAATGACAAACTCAATATCTTCATCAAATTTTAACGAGTCAACTGAAGAAAACTCAAGGTACCTTTTTTAGTTTAGTGAGCAAGGAACAAGAGGTAAAAGAACTGCTCATTCCTCCTTCATAGATTTAGCGAGCTCGAAGGAGGGGAAAAACTTGAGGATTTTTCGATTTTAAGAGTGAGAAATGGTCCCAAGAAAGAAAGTTCTCTTGTTGCTGCCATATATTTTTAACGAGCCCATTGACAAAAACTCGAGATTTTTCAGTTTAACTTGTGAGAAAAGTACCCAAAGGAATGCTTGGATCATCTTTATAAATGTTTAACAAGCCTAAAGACAAAACTCGAGATTCTTTCAGTTTAATGAGAAAGAAAAATGTGCCTAAAAAGAATGCTCTAATGGTCTTTTTCTTATTCTTCTTGTTCTTACGACTAGGATGTTGCGTAGATTTCACAGAGTTTATCGACGTGGGAGGAAGAGTAGGCGATTCGGTAGTAGTGGAAGCATTGGAGTTGTGAGGGGCATTGGGGATTACGTTGTAAAGAGTTCCAGAGTGTGAATATATCAGATCTAAGTGTTGGGCACGACGTATGGATTGGTCTTCTGTGACCGCACCACCTAAAGCAACATCTTTAGTGATTTGCGAGAGTAAGGATTTGCAGAACCAGTACGCTAAGAGATATTCTGGGAGGGAAGCTTTGACTAGCTGCCACCTACGTCTCCATTCATGTATATGATCAAAGATGTGGGTGGTAGTATCCTGACATAATGAAGTGAGGAGCTTTGTCCCAGTCTCATAGCGTATGGGTAACTGGAAGTGCTTTAGGAATTCCATCGCTAAAGCATCAAAGGTGTTCACTGACATGCGTGGTAACTCAATGTACCACTTAGTTTCGTTTCCAGTGAGGGTGTGGGGAAAAGATGTAATTGGACACTATCATCCACCATGGAGTTAGAAACACTCCAAAGATGGTAGCTGGTGATATGAGTGCCCAAATCCTCCCCTTGTTTCCCATCAAACTTAGGGATGTCTATTGGTATTTTATGTGGGATTAGTGACCATTGTAAGTTATGGTAGATGGGGTCATTTGTGAGCTTGTACAAGTCAGTTATATCCAATGTTGCCAAGAAAGGTAGAGAGTGTGGTGTCCCTGACTCGGACTAAGGCGATGACATATGACTTGAGGAGCCTTGTTCTTATCCCATCATTTGAGTCCCAATATTATACATGGGCTACGCGGTATAGTAGTTGCATCGAGGTACAACATTATAGTGTGGATTTCCATGGGGGTTTTGATACTAGGGTATAGAATTTCCCCCAAGATAAGCGGTGCCCCCTTAACTCATTTGAATTTGTGGGTAGGGTGCCCCCATGGATTGGTTGGGACCTCCTTGAGGATTCTCACCCATCACAAAACTAACCATTTGTCCTTGATTGACATAAGGAATGCTCATGTTAATCAGCGACTAACCAGGCATGTCTGAGAATGGAGGGGGAACTGTTATGTTCCCTACTAGCATGTGCATATTGGTAATGCCTCCAGATACTTGAATCTAGGGGTTTGAACTGTACAATGGTGGTTGACCATATTGTTGGTGGATGGGGGCCACACCCATATTTCTATATTGAGCATTATAGGGAGCATTGTATGTAGCACTTGTCGAGGGTATGTAGTTTGACACTAACAGGGTGGAACCTAGCATCAGCTAGGTTCCACTCATAGAGGGTGTCATGTCAGTGGTTGTACTTGGGACAAATGGGATAGCAGGGCTCGCCATCGATGGTGTTGTGGTGACTGTCGACTTGGGAAGTGGTGGAGGACCAAAAGTTTCCACAAAGTTCCATGACCCATTAGTCATCGATGAGATGGATGGAAATGTTCCACCTACAAAATCAGGGAGTACAGGTGCTGCTAGAATCAAAAGTTGGTCTAACGGATTCATGAGTGGAGGATTAATGGGAGGAAGGAATCCTTCGGTAAAGAAATTCTCTGGAAAACTTGAATCTTTAGTTGTCAAAATAGATTTCGTGTGAGATCTAGGAGACTGATTCCCCAAATATGGGGAATCTAGTTCACTGGAGCTCAGTGGATCTTCCACAATGAGTGGAGGAAGTCCTGGCTCATCTAGATTGACGACGATGGTTGAATGTAGCCATGGTGACCATTAATTTTTATAAATAAATTTTATCATGATATTCATTAAAGTCTCAAAATGATAACACTCGACTGCCTAAAAAATATAAAAATATACTAAGTTTATCAATTAACAAATGCAGGGAAATGACCCTGTCTGATAAGCACTGATCACTGGAGATGAAACACAATATCTCAATGAATAACATAGAAGGTTGGCTAGATGTACAGTTACGGTTACTCTAGAGCTTTTCCTGAACCTCAGATTGAGGGGTCAAGTACTCTCATGAAGATAAGTACCCTCCCAAAAACTAAAGACAAAGTAGATCCGTTTGTGTTAGGTACCAGGGAAGCCCACCTCAGTCACCTTATGTAAGTCCCTAAAAGTTTGGCCACTAAAGATACCTCAAATAAAAGACACCACTGGGGGGACATAGTTGTAGACAGTACGTTGTGTGGGTAGGATACCTGAGTCCTTCACTCAGCTCTGAAATCCCCGAAGAGATCTCCAATACAGAGAATACCCAAAAGAGTTGTAAAAGAAGGCAGGCTACCTTCACTTACATTCTGATGTTGTCTCATATTTCACTCCACTTTTACTGGAGTGGTCCCACTAGTATGAGTGTAGAAGGAATTTTCTCTCTTTTAATGACACTAGTTTGGTGTTCAATCTTGGGTAGTTTACTCATACTTCTTGTCCCAAGATCCTTGCCTGAACTAATGTTTGTTTGCTCAAGAAAGAGTTACTGATTGATTTTATGTAAATTTTATGTGTACTTTTTTATTGTCTTTGGTAGGGGAGTTGACGTATGAAATGTGATGAGACTCTAACTCAAAAATCATGCACAAGATAATGCTTTAAAAAGATTTCAATTCGATGAAAAAAAGTTGTATTCTATAGGTGAGAGCTTTTCACATATTCATATTCTTCCCATTCATCTTAGTCATTTAACACATGCAGAACCAAAGGATTTCTTTCCAATGTTTTCTTATCAACTACTTGAAACCAAAAATAGGGCAGCTTTTAACTAGCTAAACAGAAGGATGAATAAAAAATGTTGATCTTTCTTTCGTAAAAAATTCTTTTAAGAAAGAAAAACAAAACTTATTTCCCAAAAAAAACTTTTTAGGACACCTATTTTGCCAGCAAAATGCAGTAACAGATCTTCTTTTAGCACATGAGTAGGCTTCCTATCCCTTTTGGCTTGTAGACATAGCTAGAAATCAATTTTTGGGAGACTAACACTCTGTAGTAGTGGCCACAGAGAATTAATAGGTCCACTAATGTTGTCTGTGTGTAGACATAGTGCTTTATAAAGAACTGTGTAGTCTGCTAACCCGTGTTAGTGTGGGAAAACAAAAAAAATAGGGCTTCTTAGATAAGATTTAGTGATGAATACATGTAAGCAAGATGTACCAAGGATTTTGGTGGGTCAAAAAGGGAATGCAGAAGTATGGGGAGGTCTTAGAAGGAGGACAAAACTAAGATATGTTCGGGTAAATCGGGAACTAGATATATAGTCCCTAATGTAGTCACCAATTCTGCTATAGGATAAGATGCACGGTGTGTGGAGAATGAAGATACCCTCAAAGGTCTTCCTGAGACCTTCACAAACTATGAGATCATCTGCAACCATCACAAAGTTACATGCATGTTCATAAACAATAACTAACTATCAAAGTAGGAGAAGTAGATTACCTCAAGCCTTCATGTAGATTTGTTGGAGAGTACAATGTAGCTAGGTGGAAGTCCCCTAAGCCAACTCCAATTCAAGTCCTACACATAGAAGAGACAAGCATAATCACAACATACAGCTCTGATAACTAATACATGAATACATAAAAGAACATCTACTTACACATAACTAAGCTAGTCATGCTAAAAGGTATTGGACAAACAACTGAATGAATGATAGTACCAACACCACAGAGTAGACAGTACAATTGTAGTTCTATATTAATGTTGGAAGAGTGATTACAACCATCTGTTGCATCAGCCTTCCCTTACCCCTCCAGCTTCTCTCTCTCTCCCCCTTCTTGCAACCTTCTTATGATTTGAGACAATGCTCAACAGTCAAGTATGCTATCCCTTCAAATGCTCTGACCTCTATCACCATAGCCCTAACTTTTCTTATGTAGCAATTGAGTTAGGGTTGCCAAGTTCCTCCTTCAGTTCCCTAGGGTAAAAGTAATGAAGTTGCGATGCTTTTCAGCTCTTTCCCATTTGCCTCCTTTCAGATTAGAAATCCTCCAAATAGGTCAAATTTGGATGTTTCTTTTCTTTTCTTGAGTAATTTTAGGAACAAATATCTAGATATTTATGAGTTAATTCATTCCTTTGACCCTTAGAATGTCACTAGGATTCACTAGCGTTGTTCCCATACTAGTAACTTGAGTTAGTAGGGTCACTAACGCACCCTTAGGCTTGCAGAGAAGCTTTATAAAGTAGGTTGTCAGTGCACAACCAACGTTAGTGTGGAAACAAGGCATGTGATTTTGGTCTTTATTTCAATTATCATGTCTTTCCCCTCTGAGTTGATGAGGATGTCAATTTGCTATATTTTAGGTTTTAACCCCATACATAAATTACCTGCATACAAATTCTAAAACATAAAAAAATAAACAATGCGAAAGCATGACACATAAAACACATATACATAGAGATTTTTCGCTGGATCCCAAAAACAAGACTACCAGCTTGATTTTTCATTATGCTCCTTTCAATGTTACAATACATATTTATACATGTCAAAGCATCCAATACCATGGATTCAAAACCATCGCATCCAAAACCATGGACCAAAAACCATCGCATCCGAAAAACATGTGCGAAAATCATGCACAAAACCATAGGTGGGTTTACCCAACCTAACATAGGGTCCAAAACCAAAATTTTCAGGGGCGCTACCCTAGAACCCATAAAGTTGGGTTATGGGTACCCCTCAAACCCCCTGTGACCCCCCTCTCTATGCAATCAACGCAACAAAGGGGCGGCTTCGCCCCCCTTCTAACTCCCCAATTAACTATGTGGGCTAGTCATGGAAAGAATATAACACAGCCCAACATATATAACATGGATCAAGTGATTCTGGATCTAAGATCAAACACAAACATACTGCCAAAATAGATGTGGGAGCGCATGGGTAGGCCCGCGTTGCAATGGTATCCTATTCAATTGTGAATGGCCAACCAATAGAAGATCCTACCGATGGGAAGATTGTAGGAAATAACAGTAGATATCGAAGGTGTGAGCGCACTTGTAGATTTTGAAGAGATACAGATTGTCGATGACAACAATCCCTATCTCGTGTTACTAGTAATATATTGGCCCGCCACTGATATGAATGGAGTGATAAATCTGAAGAAGTGCAAAATGATTTTTGAGGAAACGTCATTACACATAGTGGTACCTTTAGACCTTGTAGAAGGATCGCGCTACACAGAGCCAGTGCGCGACGACGAGAGCAATGAAGATCTAGACTATATCTACAAGATAACCACCTGGGAATAGGATTTGGTGAGTCCAACTGCGGATGGTAGGATTTCATGGGAGCATGAGAGCTCATGCACATTAGATTCAGACGAGGAAATAGAATGATGGTAGAACCGATTACACGAGGTAAACATGCTCAATTCCAACATGATGGTAAGATCACTACACTACGTGACAATAGAGGTAAGAGATCTACCTATGTATGATGGGTTGACAGTGGTGGATGACTTACTAAAAAAATTTGAAAGAGAGGTGCCAGAATAGTAGTGTTTCGATGCTCTGAAATGGGTACTGTGCGCTACACCCCCAAGGTGGTGGGGTAAGCATCAAAGAAGCTTTGAGGACTGGCATGCCTGTAAGAGGATGATGCTTATATGGTTTGTAAAGCCTTAGCTATGCATGGAAGCCAAGTATGATGGATGAAACAGCCTGCACGCCCACCTCTCTAGATGGGTACAGAAGTATGGTACACAACCTACACAAATGCACACCGTCCTCACGATAGAAAACAGAAACAACAAGAGGGAGCGAGCCTGACAAGGGCACGAACAATGAAGTATGATATAACCAAGTGTCTCAAATATTATATGTAGGGAAACCTTTGAAAAGGTATGTGAAGTGCTAACCACGGTTCACCATGTGAGACACACTAACTGGAACCTATGTGTACCAGTGGTTTTGTGGGCTTATAGTACCATGTGCAAAACCCTGACTGTGCGAGCACTTCTGAAGCTAAATTATGAAGCAGGGGCTGTAATCCCTATGGAGCATGTGAAGCCTAGTCTGTGTATAGTAGCACCCATAGATACGATGGCCCGCAAAGCCCAGAACGAAGGAATCACAAAGCTACCATAAACATAACACATTAGACTTGAGGAAGAAATCCAACGGGGAAACTTTAAACTCCATGAACTTGAAAAATAAAGGGTGTGATTAAGGAAGAAAAGAACTTTGATGGACGCAGAGGTCTATAAGCTGGAAGATGAAATAAAGGAAGAATTTCTTGTTGAAAAATTGAGGATGGTAAGGCAAGGTGCGTACAATCATATTGACAAGTGGGAGAACTATCGCTATGAACTAGTTAGTGTGCTGCCTTGGTGTAGACCACATATTTCCAAACGTAGTGACTAGGGTAGCGATTTGCAAATAGTAGAGTGCACAATAGCGACCACAATAATGGAAGGTGGGGATTCTCCATGAACCATGGTGGAGGATGGGATGGATCCCCACATGGGTGGTGTGACCACCTGACTAGCCACAGGAAGAATAGTCTTAGCACTCTAGGCAGATGAAAGGGAGCATGGGACTATAAACTATTTTGCCCAGAAGCTGTGCAATATTAGGGATGCATGCAGAAGAAAAGTGTCACAGGGTCTGTGACTGCGCACCGAGGGTTGCGCTACTGTGTGGGTTGGCCAGAAAGTCAGAGTTGAAGTTACTATTCACAATGGGATGCTCAACTTGAGGCCAAATGGAGCAGGCGGCGAGCAGTTAAGACACGATTTATGGGCAAGACTTGGGAAAATCTGCCACCAAGAGAGCATTATCGGCCTAAAATTAGGGGGGAACGATCAAATTCGAATTAAAAAAGTGCTATAAAACACAAAGGGTTGGCCATCGAACAACACTTGGCCATTTGAGAATTGAGTGATTGAGTAGAGCACTGAGCATTGAGAGCCGAGTGATAATTGAGCTCATGAGTTCGCGAGTGACAAAATATAGCCTACATATAATGACAACAACTAAGGATAGTTTGGGAATTGAGGATGTAACTGCCAGTGAGGCCATGAAGATCCCAATGGTGGAGAATGTTTCAGAAGGAGCCAAGGTTGTGGAAAGATCCCCAAATCACCGTGTGCACCAAGACCCAAGAAGGATAAATAGGCAACGGATCCAGTACGTGTGTCCCCAAGGAAATCACTGCGCAACAAGTTATCAATGGTGGAAAAAGGGAAAGTTGTCACGGTCGACATAGATGAGGAAGAAGAATATTTTTAGGCCCTTTCCATCACAGTAGAATAAGACGAAGATATGGAGGAGGATATTCAACCTACCCGCTCTGCAACGAAACTACCCGCATATGTCCCTCTATGAAAAGGGAAGACCAAAGTGCTGAAGGACCTAGACGAAACCAAGAGTTCACTCTAGACCCCACTCCTCCCAGACAACATAGTATTTGAAGGCACACACTTGGGCCACATGCCAACCATGAAGTTCGAAAATTGGGACCTCACTGACTGCGAGAAGTTCCCTCACCTAGATATTGGCAACCTCATGAAGTAGAACACTAAGGGGCTGGTCACAATGTTAGAGCCACAAAAGTGGCCTTGTGGTGTGGAAAAGGCCAAGTTGCTGCACTTACTATGGATATCACATTTCCACTGCACACCCATCACCATTTTTGTCATCAGGTAGCTGCTCTGCTTGGTGCATGATGGGTATCTATGGCTAGAGGAGCCTATCGTCATCATTGCAAACCTAATCCATCACATATCTCATCTCCCCTACAAACGAAAGCACCTCACAACTATAGCCAAAGGAAAGGGCAGTGACTTGGCCCTTGCAGAAGCCATGGAGACAAAATACAAGCTGGAGAAGAAGAAGAGGGGCTACGCCATGTCCAGCATCAAAGACAAAGGGGTACGCGTAGCTACCCACCTCCTGGCTAGAAACGTTATGAGGAATTTTCATGTCGATGGGATACCAGATCTTGCTGTGAAGTGGGTCAAAAGGGTACCCACACGGATGGAAAACACAATAGTGTTACCAAAAGGGGCCCTAGTAGCAACGAATGAGACCGAAAAATTTGCGATTAAAATGATCAAAGGCCTTGGCCTTAATTTTGTTGCTCTTCCACAAGAGACTGTGTATCTACTCCAAGATGGGATAGTAGCAGCGTTGTGCACTATGGAGAGCCACATGGTCCAAGTTCTCAGCAAACAAAATATCAACATGGAATAGTTCAATCTGTAGCGTGACTAATTGGTGTCACAAAACCAATAGTTGGTGTAGATGGTAGAAAATGCTTGCCGATGCATCCTGGAGTTGGCCATCCCAACAAATCTACCAGTGGAGGTACAAATTAATAGGTTGGCAACCAGAGTCCATGAGGCTAGAGAAGAAATTAATAAGGTTCAGCTAGAGCTGAATCTTCAGATCACCAAGTTGCAGTTAAAGGCGTAAACTTCCACTCCCCTCGAGTTCTGAGAACAACACGCTAGCATTATTGCAGCAAGATTGGAAGAAATTGGAGGTGTAGTGCAAGGCTGTACCAATTTGTTGGAGCAAGCATTTGAGGTCCTCACAACTCCATAGGAGGACCCCAACATCCAGTGCCTAGAGACAGAGGCATGAGAACTTCAACAGAAATATGACAATGTCAAAGGAACTGTATAGACAGTAGTCCTCACTCAATGGCTTGCAAGGATGCAGCAAGCCAAGGCCCTGAAGGAACAGGTGGATGCGGTGTGACATAACAAGGTAGTTCTCAAAGTGCACATCCAATCATGGATCGATGAGGCTTTCACTATCACGGAAAAAATCGAAGGAAAGATCACGCACATATAGGGGATGCACATGTTAATGCAAAGAAGTGCCCCAGACACAGAGGTCTTAGAACAGAGGATGCAGCAGATTCAACAAGCAACGGCTCAGCACGCTGCCAACATCAGAACAGTTCAAGGACAATTGGAGGAAATCCATGCGAAGATCGTTGCACCGATAGAGTGACTTGAGGGCAAGTCATGATGTTTGTGTTGGGGGCCTATTGGACGTGGAATTCCCCCCCCCCCCCCACCCCCCCAAGGCATTTTTTGGGGCTCAAAGTCCATGTTTTTAGCAAATAATGTTGTAAAGCCCCACGAATGTTGGCGTGGAAGTATGTTAGAGTCATAGGGTTGTCCACCCTAGTTTGTAATGCAAGGTCAGCCTACCCATGGTCCACGGACCATGGGATTGTATAAATAAAGTGAGGCTCTAAGTGTAAAAGTAGCAAAGGGAGAAAGTATGGAATAAAAACAAGTCTAAGGGATTGAGTCGTATGTGTCTAAGTGTGCCTTTGGGTCATAGAGTAGGAGAAGGCTTTACAGCTGAGTGCGCAGAGGCCTAGTTGTCTACAGATAAGTGCACAGAGCCCTGCAGCTGAGTGCAAAGGGCAGAGTCCAGTTTGTAACCAAAGAAGAGAATAATAAAGAGAAGTTTTATCCAAATTATGCATATCTATTCTTGAGTTATTACATGTTTGATATCAATTGCAAATATACTGTTTATTTACTGCGCACACTTGTATGAATGATTTATATTGCTAAGTATACTTTACACATGCAAGTATGCTAAGTTAAACAACTAACAGTGGAATACTAGTAAGGACTTCAGTAATAACAGCGTTTGGCCCCTGAGTAAGGATACATGAAGGCAACATCTCAGGTTGCAAGGTAGGGTAAGTACGTGTAGCGACGTGCACACAGGGTCAAGCCATGGACCATTTCAACTCATCAGGCATCTTCAAGGCGTGGAAACCTAGTTCTAGTACCCTCCCATACTACTTTCAGTGAGACCTCAGTTCGCGCTTTGCGCACTGTTTCCGAAAGGACCAGTAGTACTGGGATTTATTTGGCTAAATGACCTCTAAACCTAGATCAAGCCCCAACAAGCGAACATGAGGTCTCACCCGAAGTAGTATGGGGGGATGCTGGAATCAAGTTTTTGCACCCTTGAGATGTCTCAAGGGTCGGTTTAGTCCAACTGTGGATACCTTCGAGCATGTCACTTCGTGCACTTTCCTGACGTAGGAGGCCTTCACAATCTTCCAAAATGAGCACTCTATGACAGTAACTAGTGATTGTACAGACCTATATCAACCCAAACTAACTGAGAACACGATGGTTGATCAAACTAATCAAGAGATTAGTTGATGAAGAAGGATGAACATGCTATAGCTCCCCCAACAAAGTCACCATTTTGTTGTGAAGCTAAATCCCCTCTATAGACAAAGGTGATCCCTCTATCCCAATGAGTGGGTTTAGAAACAAACTAAACAAACTAACATACACTTTCCTAGCTTATGTTTTACAAATGCAGAGAGAAGGAGAAACCTACCTCGCTCTGATTCTAATCGCTCGATCCTTGGAGATGAATTTGAATATTTCACTCTAGGCCTCCCTCATTACTTGTTCTTCACATCTGAGTACCTGCAATGAATATCAAAGAGCTATGCAAGATACAAGATCATATATGGCATACATCAAACATAAAATAATTAATAGATCAAGGAGTATTAAGCTAAAATCATAAACATTTACACAATTATGGAAAGTGAACATTAGATATATATATATTAATAAACTAAAAAGGGAAACATACAACCTATTCCTTGATGTTGGAGAACTCCTTTTGGTGGATCTCCATGTCAAATAAAAGAATCTTCAAGCACTCCTTCTCCAAGCTAGAATGGCTAGAATGTAAGCATAATCTCAACATATAGATGCAACAATCAATTACCAACCATTTGGGAATGTAAGGGGCAGAATTAATAAGAAGAGAGAGGGAGTTAGGGATCCACAAAAGAGGGAGGGAGGTCCACATATCAAGGGGAAATCCCATGATGATAATATCAAGAGGTCCAAATGGGAGAGCTTGACCATATCAACAACAATCAACATATATATCAATGTCCTCGAAGGTTCTAGTGAGTGAAGCTTCTCCTCCAGTTTGGGAAAGCTTGCTAGAAGGAGTTTAGCATGAGTTTTACAATGAAAACCTACGCTGATAGCACAAGTGTATAACTGAGATACTTACCATCAACACGAGTAGGTAGTGGACCAAAATGCGTTGATGCCAAAAGTTAGGTTATTCGACAACTTTATCTAGAATCATTTCAGGGCATCTTTCCTTTGATTATTTAGGGAGGTTTTAGTATGTATATCATGATGGATATGTTTCACAATAGTCAATTTTTTGGCACTCTGGGATATGGAATGAGAAGTGAATAGGAGATATGACAAAATAATTTGTAACATTCCTTTTCTTCAACACAACGAAATATATAGCTTGAGTTCCTGAATATGTAGGGAAATGTTTTCCCTTGGCCTCTTGATTTCTTTATCTTTAGGAATAGGAGATTGTAAAGAATATTGACTCACTTACCACTCTTTAGCCTCCTAAAATGTGTTTTCCCCATTGTTCTTGGTTAGCATGTTTCTCTATCTCAACCCTCAGCTTCAAAATTATCCATAAAGGATTATAAGACCATGTGAAACTTGGTTTAAATTTCATCTTATTTAAAATTGTCTCCACTTATTTTGTTGTTGCTCTAGTATTGACAATATAGGGACCTTCTGATTTGTTTATCGGAGAATCCACAGTAAGAACCATTTTATGCCAACGTTTCAAATCCCAACCGGGATCCGTCATCAGGACCATTTGAATGCTGGATAGAAGAAGAGCTGATTTTAGAGAATATATAGTAATGAGGAAAATAAATTAAGATGAAGGTCGGCTATTATTATTATTATTATTAATTTTTTTTAATTTATATATTTATTATCAATTATATATACTTATATATATATATATATATATATATATATATATATATATATATATAATCATGAACCATAATTGTTTATTGATTATTAATTATAATCTATGTTTCTTATCAATTAATAAAATTAAAAATTTGCTTTCTAATATTATTAATACTAATTAATATATTATTAATAAAAATTAATAATAATAATAATAATTACCATTAATATTAATATTAATAATAATTTATTATATTAAAATTATAGAGAACTAATCAGTAAAATAGGTTAATAATAATTCTATATATATATATATATATAAAATAAATAATAAATATTATTTCAAATATTCTTGGATTAGTACTATTAATAATATTAATACTAATTATTATTAATAATTATTATATGATATTAATAATAAACAAATTATTTTTTTATATTATATTAATAATTATTTACATTTAATAACAAATTATTTTATTATTAATAATATTTATTTAAAATAAATAAAAATAAATAAACAAATAAAATAAATAAATAATAATAATAATAATAATAATAATAGCCGACCTCTCATCAATTATTAATATTAATAATTTAACCCCTAAAATGATAGCCGACCTTCATCTTAATTTATTTTCCTCATTACTATATATTTTCTAAAATCAGCTCTTCTTCTATCCAGCGTTCAAATGGTCCTGATGATGGATCCTAGTTGGGATTCGAAATGTTGGCATAAAATGGTTCTTACTGTGGATTCTCCGGTAAACAAATCAGAAGAAATAAACCACAGAGGTCTAAAATCCAATATAGGGACCTACATTTGCCTTTAGTTTAACATTTTCCTTATTATTTGACACAAAGTTTCATTCATCCATGTTCAACATCTGTCTAGAACATTCTAAGGAAAAAAAATTCAATAGCACGAACATTGGTAATCTATAGGGAGGAAGCTCACACCCATAGATTCGGATTTCTGTGTAGTTCTCATATAAATACTAGTATCAAACCTTTGATTGCTCTAAAAGGTGCCAACCCTTCTTAATTTCTAGTGAAATTCTTGGTATGACATCACTACATAGTAAACATAAGGATGTATGAAGAAACTTATCTACAAAATCAGTGTATGTATACTCTTCTGAGTTTCTTCTAACTAAATAAGACCAACGAATAACTGATAATGGGGTACCCTGCTCATCCATCTTTTGCAATTGAAAATTTAACATGTCTGCTTGGTAAAATAACATTAGATAAACCAACATTTATTGGTGTTTGAACACACCTTTAGCTTTGAACTTCAGAAATATTTCATGTATGATATCTGATAAAAATTGACTTTAATTGAACAAAACTGAACGCTTCTGACCAACTACAAATATTGATAGAAATACTTAAACTACCTCATCAACCCATTGATCTGTATGATAACCTAATAACCAAGTAACCATATCAATCACTTGCCTTGAAATTTTTGGGAAAATGGAAACAAAGTATGGGGGATTTGTTCTGGAAAAATCAGTGTTATTAGGTAGAAAATATTCAAAAATATGATCTCACTAAGGGAAGCTAATCTTCTTAAAAATTTCCATTAATGCAACAGTGGAAAAGGGATGCAGAGAGGCCTAAGGATTTATCTACAAGGCTTGGCAAATTCTCTCTAAAGAAATGGAAAAAAGGACCCCATTGTTATGAGAAATCACTACTTTTTTGGTTGTGGAGGTATATGAGATGACACCAGGTAGAGAATTTAGGGAAAAAGTGAGTTTGAGGAAAGTTAAACTGAGGAATAAAAGACTCCCAAGTACTTAAATCATTAGTGGCATCTAAGCATTTTTGTTTTTCCCTATTATGGAGCTCATATAGCTCAAATTTGCACTAGGTTTCAGCTATTTACATTGGGTTTTAATCAAGGGAGTTTTATCTAGATCAGGGGCAGGGTGTACCATGGGATCCTCCTTAGGGATATTTCCTTTTCCTTTATGTGACGACATTTTGAATTACATAGGAGAAATGAAGGAATAGGGATTTCGATAAGGGAAATTGAGGAATAGAGAAATACATAGGAGAATTTGAGAAGCAGAGCTACCCATCTACTTGTTTAATTGTATTTGCAAAGAAAATTGACTTGCAAATGGTGCTAGTAACTTCGCAATGATTCGAGCTTAACCTGGAAAATTCAAGTAAGTGTTGAAAGGGGAAAATCTATATGTGTCTGAGGGATTTTATAACGGGATTGATAGGCATTGTAACATAATTATTACCATTTTGGGGGTGAGACATTAACTAGGAATGGATTGTTGGTGGGATGGAATTAATGTGTAATATTCATTTGTAATTTGGTGGGTGATTTGAAATCCAGCGTGTTGTAACATTATCTAGTTTTGATAAGTTAGCATACTAGTCAAATAATTTTGAAAATGTTAAGATAGGATATGAATGCAAAGGAATGAAAATTTAAAATGTTAGGAAAATTTGATGTTTTATAGGAAACCATATCAATAAAATGTTAGGTGTTAGCTTCCATAAATAAAAAAGGAAAAGGAAAATAAAATGTTAGGGAAGCAAAAGAAAAGGAAGGCTTCATTTTACATTTTTTGAAAAATGCACAAGTTGCTAGTCTAAATGTGCCAAAACCAAACATCCATTGTATTTTCATGTGCATAAGAAATTGAAAAAAGAGTGAAGGTTACTCCGAGGTTTATATGCTTATTTTCAATATTAACAATATCTTATGTTTTAAAATCCCATATGCTAAGTTTTAAACCCATATTACCCCTCTGCCAATTCATTCCCTTCATTTTCATTTCCCTAAGTTCATACCCCCCTTATATTTCATATTTCCCAACATTACATTAAACGTTGATTCCTGACACCACCAATCCATCCCATCACATCAAGTTAATTCTCTGCCATATCATTCTTCATCTCCACTTACCTCCTCTCATTCAATGACCCTCATCCAATTTTGCTCGCCCCCCCCCTCGCCATTTGAGCTTTACCATGGTGGGGGGGGGGGGGGGGTGTTCTGAAATCGATGGTATTCCAAACCACATATGTCCCTATGTGGCAGCTCCACAGCATTTCAAACCCCCCATGAGAAAAAACACAAACCACTCACCCCCCTGAAAAGCTAAATTCTTTATTCCCGATACCACTTACCTGACCATTGTGCATCTACCATTCCTCCACCGCCACCTCATTCACCCATTAACCTCATCAAATCATATTCATTCCCTCCATAATAAATCCATTAAGCATTTAATTTTCTTATCCATTAACTCAATGGACCCATGCCAGCAACGGAAAACCAGAACTCCTATATAAGCCTTCTTCTTATTTGTCTACATGTTACAAAATTCTTGTTTTATCACTGCCAATGATTTGATTACAAGTTGCTCCACAAATCTTGACACAGTCAACTGCCAGTGACATTACCTGTCTGATCATTTTCCAATTATTCCTTTAGCTCCTGGCCTTAGAACTTTCTATCTGTATATGAATTGTCTCCTTTCACAATTGAATTTTCATTATTAGCCTTAGTCATCATGCCTCCCAAGGACAAAGGACCAGAGGAAATTGTGAATCCTCTGATCTATCCTCCTGTATATATTCACCATATCCCTATGGCTGATAGATACTATAAGATCCATGAAACACTCTGTGATCTCGACTTCTTCGAGATGTACTACTGGCTAGAAGATAAATACATTGACAAATTAGATGATATCTAGTTATGGAAGTCAAACCTACCTCATTACATCTTTCCTCATACCCACATCATTCTTGATTTCATTAGAAAATGTCATGCCTCATATTTTCCAAGTTAAAGGGCCATATTCAATCCCAATGGACAAATTTTACTCACCATAAACCCTTAGACTATTGACCAAATGATGCAAGCCCACACAGTCAATAGTAGCACCCCATTTTCTTATGAAGCTCTCATTGAAATATACCAGAAATTAGACTTTGCTAATAGAGCCCAAACTCTTTAATTATTCTTAACACAAGATGTTTCATTACCAGAGAAAAATCCTCCTTATCACTCATCCACATTCCCTGAGAGATCCAAGCAGATAATCATTATCATTTCCTACCTCCTTGGCTACTACTCTGACCAATGGGTAGGTGAGGCCATTATAGAATTTTTATCCATATTTTTTAATGATGTTAAGCCCTCAATGGTGTTCAATTTCAGCCATTTCCTTGTAGATTTTATTCATCAACAACTCGTCAAGTTTCCTATAGATGAGGCATTCAAATATGCCTATGTCTTAGTCTACATGTTCCTATACTTTCAAGGGGGCTACATGAAATTGTCATTGCAAAAGCTAGATGAGAAAGGAAACTACCAGTCGGTCATTTTCTAGGCCACACTGATTATGAAAGAGAAAAAAGAATATACTTACAAAAATTTTAGTGAGATGTTTGTCCATCCAGCCATATGCCTCCTAAGAAATAGGAAAGAACCAAGGATTAGTGAAGAAATAAAAAAGTTCTTGCAACTGTCAGAAAAAGTGAAAACAAGAGACTGATACTTGTATTGGAATTACATAGAGATAAGGATTTTTGGATGCAATATGCTACCATATAAGCTGCGAAAATTCCTCCCAATGAGGATTTTTTCCTTAGAATACGTCAGGCATATGATCAATATGGATGGATTCCATTTTGTTGCTTCCAAGAAAAATTCTCAGTTTAAGATAAAAATGCAGGTTGGTCCATTCATATGCAACAACAAGACAACAGGGGAAGAGGCAGACAAAATACTCAAGGAAATGCAATTTAATCTTATTTTTACCTAGTCCTATGATCCATTAGGGATAATTTCCAGATTAAGGGTAGAAACCAAGTCTACTCATTTTCACACACATAGGATCGAGATAGAAAAAAATAAGAATCAACTAGAGTGGGTTGAAAACACATTACAGGAGGAAAAAGAATAGTAGGTCTCCTCATCAATAGTGCAAAATACTATAATGCAAGAGAAGACAAACACGAGGAGTAGAGAGGAAGAGTCTCCTTTAGTTATTGATATATTTAGTGAGGGATGTAAAATCATGTACATAAAGAAGACTAAGCTTAGTTCCAGACTAAGCCTTAGCAAAGATTCAGAGTAGCAAACTCTTATCACCACTAATGATTCTCTTGTATCTTCATTAGTGGGTGATCAGTCTACACATTCTCCTACCACGTCCATGACCTTATAAGAGTAGAAACAAAGTATGCACACAAGTACATCTACCTCAAGTGAGACAGAGAAGAGAATCATGTATATCTTCAAGGAAATAAAGGTCATAAATGAAGCCTTGAATATAAACACATACAACCAATTTTGGAAACAAACCTCTGGTGCCCAAAGCAGGCTAATTTTAGCCTTTGGCTTGGAGAAGGGGAAAATGCAGATGGAATTCCTTCAGGCACAGGTTCCTCAGCCCAAAGGAGCATCAGATTATAAGAGGACATCTTTTGAATTTGATGTCAAGGATATAGATACCATTGACCAAATGGAGGTGCATAAACAAACTGGAGAAATTATCTTCTCTATTGTAATTAGCACAACTATGACCTCATCCAAATTATAAGTCACACTAGAAAATGTCTAGTCATAGCTAAATATAGAGAAAGTATCATCTCTATCCAAAGATACCAAGATTAAAACCTTGGAAGATTTGGTAATCAAACTAGGTTATGATCCTGCAAACATCAATGCAACAAAGGAGCTGATAAAAAAGAAGAATTAAGATATAGAAACACTAAGGAAACAATTGAAATTACCAACTATTGAAGATCCTCTAGCTAAGGATATTGTAGAAACATAGACTAAAAAGTTAGACATGATGAAACTCATCATGGAGCAGACTGCTCAGCTTAAGCAAATGGAGATAGATATGGAAAAATTAATCAAGGAAAAGGATAAGGAAGCTAAATAGACTACTCCTTTAGAAGCACTTCCTATCATAGTCATTCTGACTTCCATATCAACTACCATGAGTATAGGAGAGGTTGCAGGACAGTTGGCCAATGCAGTTCAAAATATGTCCCAATAGACTGAAGAGACTAACAAACTACATGATCAAGTAAAACTACTAGAGGATCATCAAAATAAGTCTAACATTTTTCATGCAGCAGAGCTTTAGAGAGCTTAGAATCAAGTTGAAGCATGGAAGAAGTCAGCCACTAAGTATTCCATTGGCTACACTCTTGGTAGTGTCAAAGAAATTATCTGGAACAACATCATAGAAGAGATTGATGAAATATGGCCATGTATCCAGATCATTTTTTAGCAGAAGGCATTAATGGAAAAGAAAAACCAGATAATTGCCAATATAAATGCTTAACTGGGAGAGATATCTTCTACATCTAACAACATAATTGTTACGGGCAATAGTGTCCACTCGAATGCTGCTATTCCCACTAAGATTGGTAGTTGTCTTAGAAACAAACAAGTAAAGTCTATTTTCGTTTTCTTTTATGCAAATAGACAAGAGGGGAACCAAGGAGACCAACCTTAGTCTTGCGCTTGATTTCCTCTCCTTCCTGATAGAGCTTCGCTGCTTCTTCTTCGTCTGCCCAGCTTCAAAGAGCACCTGTGGACCAGATGTGTGTTAACCATACAAATGCATATATAAACAAGTACACAAGAATATGGAGGAAAACTTGAATAGCATTATTAAGATGAAAATTAGCAAGAGGATTACAGCCATATGTTCTAACCCAACATCATCCTCCAGCTAGAAAGCCCTTCTTCACCTCAAGCAAAGCTTAGATCACCCAACACTATGAATGTACACCAGAAAACCAACAACACTTCTCTATAAGATACAAAATCCCAGCCTCTGGATCTCTGTGATGAGGGATCCATATATAGATGATTATAGGGAGGTGAGTCATCTTTTAGGATCT
>APFE030288910.1:0-55126 GCA_000404065.3 Pinus taeda | reverse complement strand
CCTTAGAAAATTTGTGTAAGTATTTTTTGATGATATACTAATCTACAACAAGTCTTGGAAGGATCATGTTGAACATGTTGACAGGGTGCTACAACTATTGGAGGAGAAACAATTATATGCAAAAAATCCAAATGCTTCTTTGGAGTCCAAGAGGTGGAATATCTGGGTCATATTGTATCTCATGAAGGAGTTAAGGTAGACCCTAGCAAAATTAAAGCCATTAAGGAATGGAAAATCCCCACATCCATAAAACATATGTGAGGATTTTTCAGGTTGACAGGGTATTATGCAAGTTTGTTAAGAATTATGGGAGAATAGCAGAACCTCTAACAACATTATTGAAGAAAGATGCATTTTTCATGGACTCCGGAAGCAACAAAGGCCTTTGAACATCTTAAAGAGGCAATGTGCCAAGCACCGGTCTTAGCTACACCAGACTTCACAAAAAACCTTTATTGTGGAATTTGATGCTTCAGGAAATGGAATTGGTGTTGTTCTAATGCAAGATGAAAGACCCATTGCTTTTGAAAGTCGTCCAATCAAGGGAAAGTTTTTACACAAAGCTATTTATGAGAAAGGAAATTGGCAATACTCCATGCGCTTAAGAAATGGCGTCCCTATCTAATGGGAAGACACTTCAAGGTAAAAACGGATCATGATAGCCTTAAATACTTTTTAGAACAAAGATTATCCTCTGAAGAGCAACAAAAGTGGGTCACAAAGATGTTGGGTTATGACTTTGAAATCATCTACAAAAAAGGGAAGCAAAATGTGGCGGCAGATGCACTCTCAAGAAAGGATGAGGATGTGGAAGCATTGTTGTGTGCCATTTCTATTATCCAATCAGATTGGATAAACGAAGCAAGGGAGGAATGGAAGAATGATGAGAAGTTGGTGGGCACTTATTCGAAAATTACAAACAAGATTTCCAGTACGTCTGATGCATTTAGCTGGAAAAATGATTTGTTATGGTACAAAGATCGCTTATACCTCTGTAAGAATTCCCAGCAAAAACAAAAGATTCTTATGGAATTGCACACTTCTCCCTTAGGAGGGCACTCAGGATTTTTAAAAACTTACCACAGGGTTAAGAAGGAATTTTTGGGATGGCCTTAAATCGGATATTCAAAGTTTGTGGCAGAATGTTTGTTTTGCCAACAAAATAAAGTTGAAACAATTAAGACCCTAGGTATATTACAACCTTTATCCATTCCAAGCCAACGTGGGGAGGAGGTTTCAATGGATTTTATCACAGGTTTACCCAAGTCTGAGGGAAAGAGTGTCATCATGGTGGTAGTTGACAGACTTACCAAGTATGCACACTTTTGTGCATTATCACATCCATTTAAAGCCAGTACGGTTTCTAGTGCATTTATGGAAACAATTCAAAAGCTACATGGAAACCCAAAGATTATTGTAAGTGACAGAGATCCCATTTTCACTGGAAATTTTTGGACAGAATTATTTTCTTGTCCTTGGTACTCAGTTAGCTCAGAGTTCATCTTATCATCCTCAATCTGATGGGCAAACTAAGATAGTAAACAAATGTTTGGAAGGATATCTTCATTGCTTTGTATCTGATAAACAGACACAATGGGTCAAATGGTTGCCTCTGGTTGAATGGTGGTATAACACTTCCTTCCATACAGCAACAAAAATGGCCCCATTTATGGAACTTTATGGATATCAACCACCATCCATCACATCATATTTAAGAGAAAATTTTAAGGTTCAAGCAGTGGAACATCACATCGAACATCAACAACAAGTCCTCCAACTTTTAAAGGATAACCTCGTGTTGGCACATAATAGAATGAGACAACAGGCATATCAACATCGCAGTGAAAGAAGTTTTGATGTAGGTGATTGGGTATTCCTATGGCTACAACCATATAAACAAATTTCCCTCAAGCAAGCTAAGAATGATAATAAATTATCACCAAAGTATTATGGTCCGTACAAGGAATTGCAAAATATTGGTACTATGGCATACAAATTGGAGCTTCCTGCAGCTTCTCGAGTGCACCCAGTTTTCCATGTTTCATGTTTAAAGAAGTTTATAGGTGACAAGCTCCTAGTTCAAACAATATTGCCAGAACTTGACGAGGAAGGAAAATTTATATTGGAACCGGAAGCAGTCACATAAACAAGAACTCGACAGCTACGAAATCGATCAATTTCGGAGTATCTCATCAAGTGGAAGAACTTATCCACTGAAGATTCCACATGGGAGGACGAGAATTTTATACAGAAGCATCCATAACTACTCAAGCATTGAGGACAACATTTTTTTGAAGGAGGGGAGCATGTTAGGTCCTTATAATACTAGTGATTACCCCATTACTATTGTAGTTGTATCCATTATTAATGTTGTTGTGCCCCTATTGTCCCCATATTTTTATTATTGTGCCCCATAGAATCCTTCTATTGTTATTTTTGTGGTTTTATATTATTATTGTTAGGTCAGATGGGTTATATTGTGACTCCTTAGACTCCTATATATAGAAAGGAGGTTTTGTCATTTGAATCATCCAAGAATTGCTCATTTATGTAATGTAAAGGAGGTTGCCCCCTCGAAGAGGCTGAATTCTAAGGTCTTGATCTATCTTTTCTATATTTTTATTGATCTGGTTATATAACAAATGCTGATACTGAATTGGATTGGGAAAGGAAAACATGAAATGAAGTCTTAAGAGTATTGTAATGGATATCAACTAAATGATTTCTCTTGAACACACCAAAAACACTAAATGAAGTTGGAAGCATTGAACCAAAACCGAAATGGAGAGTGAAAAGGTATGATTAACTGAATGACAAGTAGATTAGCCAACCCAATAGCCGCAGAGATGAAGTGGAAGAGTGTCATTTTCAAGAGTGACTCATTAGCATTAGGAAATGGAATACCCTAATTTCCCAATTTCCCTAACCATATCGACTAGCACCTATTTATTTTTTAACAAGCTTGAGGAGGATAACATATGCTTGATCTTTAAGTTCACCCTTTAGATGAATCCCTCAGAGTATATTAAATAAGCCCTAAGAAGGAGAGGTTCAATCTTGTCATGTTCAACAAGTCCATTATTCTTTGATGTTTTAACAAGTCCAGTGAAGGTAAAAATCAACATCTTTTTCATGTTTAGAGAGTTTAAAAAAAAAGGTGAAAAGTAAAACTCTAGATGTCCCTTTTCATAGATAGTCTCTCAAGTCCAAAAACGTAGAAAAAAATACTCAAGAAAAGCACTTAGGCATATTCAACTAAGGTATTCCTTTTTCGTACATAGTCTATCTCAGTTTGGAAAAGGGTTAAACTTATACTGAGTAAACGTCTTTTCATTTACTTTTACAAGTTAAAAAAGACAAGTGCTTGATGATAATTTCATATTTTGGGAGTTTTAAAAGAGCTAAAAGTGGGCTCTTCCTAGAGGAGCGAGTGATATAAAAGGTCTCAACTAGTTTCAACTATGATGGAACTACTCAAAACACATAGAGGTCAAGAGGCTATCTAATATGACCACTCATCGCAGTGGTTCCTAAGGAAAGGATGAAAGCAAAGTAAAGCATATGATCTTCCAAGAATATGGTGACGATGGAATGAAAAAGCCAAGGCTCATCTGACAAAAATAAGTTGATAAAAATGGAAATCACGAGAGGATAAAATGGGGATGGTTTCATTTTTACACAAGATTGAAACATGGGAAAGTATGCTTGAAATTGGTTTCATTTTTACACAAGCTTGAAACATGTGAACCTATGCTTGAAATAAGTTTGCATGCCCCCAACATAATGACTCAATTCAAGGTACATGCCCCCTCATCTTCGTTTCATGCACATAAGTGGAATACTACGTACTAAGAGGTGGATAAAATGAAGGTTCATTTATGAGATCGAGTGAAATACTTGATTAGGAATTTACAATATCTAATCAAAGACTCAAATTGGAAAGGGGATCTATTTCATTTTTTAATGAGCCTGGCATTGGAAAATAAATATGCTCATAGAAACCTATTTCATTTTTTAATGAGGTTGACATAGTAAAAGAATTATCATCATAGGAACCTATTTCATTTTTTAATGAGGTTGACATAGTAAAATAAATATCCTTATAAGAGACTATTTCATTTTTTAATGAGCTTGACACAAGAAAAGAAACTCTGCTTTGAGGACCTTGTTTCAATTTTTAAGGAGCTTGAAAAAAGAAAAGGAACTGTTCTCCAGGAACCTTGTTCTGTTTTTTAATTAGCTTGACACAAGAAAAAGAACTCTTATTTGGGAACCTTGTTTCATTTTCTAACGAGCTTGACACGAGAAAAGGAAATCTAATTTGATCCTAATCATGGCCTTCGAGAGACCATGACTTCCAAGAGGTTCTCATCAGATGGGAGAACAATGCTCTAGAAGGGATATGTATCAAGGGATCCAATAGAAAGATCATGCCCCAGTGCCCCTAGTAAATGATTCACCATATCACCTACCAGATCTAGGTTGAAAGAAGTTGAGCAGGCAGTGAAACGCTCATATTTAGCAGTGGGTATGTGAATGGGATAGGTCTCCAAATTAATCTATGGCATGGGAGATACCTCTTGAATATAAGGACCATTTAGGGAAGCTGGTTGATAAGGACCAACGAATGAAAGCTAGTCAATAGTCATGATTCTTCCTTTATGCGGGAAACAGGTCACACGAAAGAGTGAATAGACAAGAGCTTCCATGACATAAACATAGTCACACCTAAGGAGTAAATTAAAATCCAAAGGGCCTTGGACTACTATGAAATCGATATCGTCAATCTTTCCTCCCAAAGTAATAGGAAACTTAGGAAGGATCCCTAATGGTTGAATGGTTCCTCCGTTAAAAGCCAACAAATTATGGGTAATGGGCACAAGCTACGAAGAACCTAAATCTTGCCAATTAGTAGAGGAAAAAATACTAATAGATGCACCTTCATCTATGATTGTGCTAGGTATGAGAAAATTATAAGCATGTACTATGACCTCGAAAGGCACATAAGCAGGAAGATGATATCCTACCAGTCAACTCCAATCAAAGTAAGTGACCATACTACTTGGAGGGAGGATTGTAGGAATGGGATAATTGCCCCCTTTTTCCATGGTAATGGGAGGATTTTCCTGCTGTGCCGAGGGAATGGGAGAATTGTCCCCTAGTTCATTGGAATCTGAAGAAATGAGAAAAACCTAAGCAGTATGACCCTTACTCTCTATGGGAAAAATACGATCGACTGAAGGTGAAATTAGGTCAACAATTTTATCAACCAATGGTTTTTTGGAACAGACTTATGGTATTCACATTCAGAGAGAGTGGGGTTGATTATCGATGGATTCTAATCAATCACTTCAGCGGCTAGTGGAGGATTGTGAGAAAGCTTCTCGTAACCAACCGGAAGTCATGGTTGAAAATATGTAAGGTTTTCTAACACTTTTGAGGCTTCATCCATATAAGGAAAAAGGTGAATTGCATGATTCCTTTCACATAAATTACAGTGAAATTTGACTTGTCCCTTTTTCGCATGGATGTTACTACTGCTAGTCGAGTGTTTGTCACTGACATGATCTCTAGACGCTGACGACAAAGGCTGATGTGAGCTTATGGACCACACTTATAATACCTTGGGAATACCAGGATAATCTCTAAGAAGGTGTTGATCGTTACATAACATGTAAGGGAATTTAACTTTATGGATCTGACTGGAAGATTTGTACATACTAGTTGCATCCATAGCAATGGTTGCTTGGTTGCCCCCCTAATTATTTTTCTTCTCCTTCTTCTAGCTTCTTGGCTACTAGAATCAATACTTTCACTAGGAGAAGAGGAATAGAAGGATAAAGAAAAAATAGGTGAAAAAGGAAAAGGGTCAACTTTATGATCAACAAGAGGTTGATTTTGTTCAGGTGGAAGAGGACTCGGTTGAGAAGCAATTTGGACACTCGAAGCAATAGGGGTCGAAAATAACTAAACTAGAAAACCAATGGTAAATCCAAGAATGGAAAATGTTTCCATCTAAGGAACACTAATATCTCCAAAAGAAGGAAAAGGAATAGGACTCCCGTCGGAGGGGTTCCCTTGATTGGTAGAATCTGGAAATTTTGTGATTAGTATCAACCTAAGATCTGGTATGGAATTGTTCCATGAGGAGGATGTTGTTCAGTGGTCAATTATTTGATTTTATAAATTAAATACACAAACAAAACAATGGGTTAACTAGGCATAAAGGTTTACCAAGCAACTGTGAACTGAAATATACACCTTGGTGAAGCAAGAAATTAATGTATGTGTAGGAAATATCCCTGAATGTTGTGTTCAATGTATCACGATACACAAGGTAGTTGACTTAGTTACCTATGGATGGATAGCATCATATAGGGGACTCCCAAAATATACTTGATGGTACATGGGAGTGCAATTCATAGTAGTGTTGTCTAATGCGTAACAGTTTTATGAGAGTAGTCCCATATGCTTTACATGTGTGGAGCACCATCCAATATACCCAAAAGTACATGGAGAACGATCCTATACACTCACATACATGGAACAAGATTTCATCCCCAGGATGCAAAGCTGAAAAATAATCACAACTCCTACATTTAATCACACTGGAACATGTCTCTAACCTAGACCACTAAATGGTTGTGTTAATGTTACAAATGCTCCTTACGTTAATTAAGGTCAATTTTAGATTTTATCTTGAATTAGATTTTGATTTCAAGGCTCAAACATTATTGTCACTTGAACACACCTATGATGCAACTAATATGAGAAAAATAACTCTTTTCAATTTCAATGAAATCTAACTAGTGTAGGGAAGAGGTGCAAACAATGACGCGACAACCAAATATGTAGAAAACAAGAGCTTCATAACTAGATCATTCAATTTCACTGTTCCAAATAAATTCAAAGCATTAAAAGATGGCAAACCATGCAATGTAATATATGCATGATTCCCTAAAAACTATGCAAATGCAATCTATACATAATTTCCTTTCCTATTGTGAAAATGAGAATTATAATTGTGAAAATGTGATCCATGAAAGAGAATTATTCAAAAAAAATGCAAGAGGATTCCAATGAAATCAAACATAATCTCAGATTTCATGAACAAAGGACTCAAACTGAAATTGGGTGAAAATTTCAAAACTCAAAAAGGATGACACTCAAAGGCGATTAGAACTCATACACAATTCAAAATCCCACTCTCAAAATTGAAGGGGAATTTTTTTTACAAAAATAAAAGCAAAATGGCACAATTTCACACACAAAACCCTAGATGAAAATGCAAAGATTTTTCTTTTTAACACACTTAATTTTCGAAATGTGGAAAACTAAGCTGAAAAAGTTTATGCACTTTTCATAATGAGGACCAGAACAAAAATTTATCTAAGAGACCAATGACCAAATGAAACTAGTTTGCAAGCCACCAAATGATAATAACAAAGAAAAACCAAAACCAATTCTTACCAAAGAAAACCAAACACAAATAAAGACCAAATGGAGGCTTTAGAGAGACCATGAGAAATTCAAGACTCAGGGAAGGTCAGCTGGAAGTAGGCTGATCAGAGAGACACTCAAAACAAGGGAAAGTTTCGTGCAAAAATAGGGGCCAATGCTAGTGCAGAAGAGGCACCAGTGCTTTGCAACGTAGGCATAGACAGGGCCCAGGTGAGGTGAAATGCTATACCAGAGGCACTCAAGGAGCGTTGTTCTAAGGATAGAGAATTCCAACACAAAAATTACAAAAGAGACTTAATGAAATCACTTCCAAGGTTTGTTCTTGGTTGGGTAAAGAAACAAAGGTCTATTAAGGAGGTAATCAAACATAACAGACAAAGGAACCACCAAGGGAATACACCATTCCCCAATGGGGTTGCTAATTCTTTATACGAGATTATGATTATAGATGAAGGCATCCCCCCTAGGTTTGATGCCTAACCTAGAGCAACAGAGAGACAACGAACTCGGTGCTTTCCTTAAAGTAAATAGACGACAGAATCAAACCTACCTTGAGTTTGTCATGGGCTTCGCTCCTTCTTTAGCTTGGATGCTCTAATTCCAACTCTAATTGTGATTCAGATTTAAACAAAAATGAAAAAAATTATAGAGATAACCATAAATACAGAGATGTAGCATAAATAGCACTTCATTTCATTAATATCAAATACTGAAGTATTCTTACAAACAAAATGGAAAGAAGACTAGCTCGGGTGATGATAGCTTATCTCTAAGAAGAGATGTGGCGGATACATGCCTCTGAACTGAGTTACAATGAGCCTCAAGGGCCTTTTTATTATTGAATAATAAGAGAAAACCCTAAAAAACGAAAACCCTAACTTGAGTAGATGTAACACCAAGAGTTTATGGGCCCCATTGGTGTTAGTTGGACAACTGACTTCCCGGGATCGTAACTTGGTCATATTATCTTCATTTGATGCATATGATACCTTGCTGAAAAGATATCTCTGAGGAATACAACCAATAATGCGATTTCCATAATAATCGCTAAGTGTTATTTTTCCAAAAAGAATGTCATTTAGGGCCTCAAAACGGCTCCAAAATTTCAAGACCCGAAAAATATCCAAAAATAGTAAATTGTGTTACAAATAAGGAAACTGAAAAATTAAAAGAGACAATGGTGGGGGTCCAAGTGGGATAGGTAGGTGGTCACCAATATCCACCTGGATCATTCCTCCCCCCTTAGGAAGCAATTGTTCCCATTGCATTGAGTTCTTCCATGAGATGATGAAACTTCTGTTGGTGTGAGTTGTTCTACAATGTTTGATGTGTCCAGTAATGGTGGGAAGCATGGTCGAAGGCGGTCCAAATTGAAGACTAGGTGCAAGCCAAGGAATGGGGGAATGTTGTGCTACAAAGCATTGCCTCCCACATCTTTGGTAATGGTGTAAGGACCATATCGGAGTGGTATGAGCTTCCAATGGGCTCTGGTAAGGCATTATTTCTGCAAATTGAACTAGACTTTGTCACTCACCTGAAACTTGTGTGACACCCGATGTTGATCATGTCACTTCTTTTACTTGGAATTTTCCACAATGGAGTGGTGATATATTGGCCCATTGTGTAGAGGTTCTCCAGGAGTCAGATCAAATGAATGCTTGACATGATAGTGCAACAGTACCCTTGTGGGTGAGTAGAAGATGTCCCTATATTCTTTCATGACCGTATCCACTTGCTTTTTTTGCGTGGATGAACCTTTCCGGGGGGCCATGGATGTGGCTATGATATTCCCGTTACTTTGAGAGTGAACTAGAAAGAAAATGAATTTCCTAGTTTTGGAGATTACTTTACTGCATTTCTTGGCAGAGTTCAAAGAGGTGGTGGTAGATGGGGCTACCTCCAGTATCTTATATAATGAATTACCCAAAGAAATAATCATAGAGTGAGGTCTAGACTCATATACAACATGTCACTTCCAAAAGTATGGTTTTCCTAATAATACATCACAAACGTCAAGAGGATAAACATCACACGATACCTCATCTGTGAAGGGCTTGATGTTGTATGGGAGGTGGAACTATTACCTTACTTAGAGATCTTTTCCTTAGTGAAGCCACCTGACATTGTACAACTGCAAGTGTGATGTATTCGATAGGCCCAACTTCTTCATGACTTCTCCTTAAATGAGGTTCTTTTGGCTCCCATTGTTGACAATGAATTGCAGTAGTGAACTCTTCACCCACATATATGAGTGGAAGATACATTCCCCTTCCTTTGGATATTCAAGTTCATTCTTCTAAATCTTGGCAGTGGCAACACTGGCGCTAGGCTACACATAACAATATGCTTCCCTTTGTCATTCCTCTTGTCGGTTTCTGAATCAGGGTCGGAACATGCATCTGATTCAAAAGCCTTCAACTCAGCCACCAACGATTGCTTGGCCCAACACTCACTTGTGTTGTGAGTGGGGCTCTTATGGAACTCACACCAGTTTCCTGTGTCCTTCTTTGACTTAATGGTGGTGTTCTTTTCTTACAGCTTCAATGAGTTGTCTTGGGTTACCACCTTAGATTTGTCCTTTATTCTTCGAATTTTCAGAACCAAAGTCTTTCTTCTTTTATTTAAAATTTTGCTCGATCTTGACAGTGTATTGGTATGATATAGCAAGCGAGGATATGTTTAGGAAATCCATCTCATCCTGGATGTACCTGTGTAGCTAGTCATGGTATTTGAATACCAAATTGCATTCAAAATCCTTGATACCCAACTTTGTGTGAAGGGTATGAAAAATATTGGTAAACTCTAGCACGTCTTAGTCCCTTCCCTACCACAGCATGGTATACTTTATGTATTTATCGTAATAGCTTCAAACAGGGTAGTATTGCTCCTTGATGGCATCTCGGAATGAATTACAAGTGGGTGCAACTGAAAATAGTGAGGTCGTAATTTCATTTCTACTCGCAGTAGGTTTCCCACTAGTCCTTGACGTGGGGGGTAGCTTTGAAAAGTGCAAAAGTAATCTTTTCCCAGCTAGAAAATTCATGTATAGAAAAATATCCTTGTAGCATATTTAGCCATTTAGCTACAGAATATGCATTTATTTTAGCTTTGAATATGGGGATGTAAAAGTTAACTTGTACCTTAAAGGGAGTGGCACTTCTAGAGTAGCTGCTAGAAGTAGATGTGTTGCTCCTGGGTAGTGGCTGAAGGATCTAGGAAAAGTTGTCCATCATCATGTTCCTTTATCACTTGAGGGATTCTTCGAGCAGTATTTTGATAGGATCTCTTGCTCCCTTGTCTTTCTTTTCTTCCGCCATGGGAGGTCATTTGGATTTGTGAGGCTGATCTTGCAAAGGTTCGACCAGTTTGAGCCCTAACTCCTTATATCTCGACTTCATTGGGGACATGCAAAGAAAAATAGAGAAAGTGCAAACCACTCTGATACCACTGATCCAGATTTAAACAGGAACCAACAAATTATAGAGATAACCATAAATATAGAGATGCAACAAAAATAACACTTCATTTCATTATTATCAAATACTAAAGTATGCTTACAAACAGAATGGAAAGAAGACTAGCTCGGGTGATGATAGTGTATCTCTGAGAAGAGATGTGGCAGATACATGCCTCTAAAGTGAGTTATAATGAGGTTCAAGGGCCGTTTTGTTATTGAACATTATGAGAAAACCTTAAACAACCAAACGAGGAGATGTAACACCAAGAGTTTATGGGCCCCATTGGGGTTAGTTGGGCAACCAACTTCCTGGGGTTGTAACTTGGTCATATAATCTATGTTTGATGCATAAGATACCTTGTTGGAAAGACCTCTTCGAGGACTACAACCATAAATGTGATTGCCACAACAATTAAAAATTGTTACTTTTCCCAAAAAATGTCGTTTAGGGCCTCAAAACGGTTCTGGAAGTTCAAGACCTGAAAAACTGCTAAAAATAGTAAATTGTGCTACAAATAAGGAAACTAAAAAACTAAAATAGATAATCGTGGGGGTCCAAGTGGGATAGGAAGGTGGCCACCAATATCCACCTAGATAAGATTGCCAAAATTAGAACCTGAACAGTCAGATAACATAATGCAACAAATTATGAGATCTATGCAGTATCATCTAAATACATTATTCAATAGATCAACATGGTATCCAAATACATGAAATAACAACATCAAATATAGGAAAATAGAGGATTCTTTCCATTAATATAAATGAAGGAGATTACAATTGTGAATAGGTGTTGATCTTGCAAAAGATATCCTCCAGGTTGACTTGTCATTTCCTTGTCCCAATGTGCACCTCTAATCACCCCAAATGCATGAAATGAAACCTCTCACGACAAGAGCATAACGGAGATTCACTCTACAAAATCCGACCTATTGCATATGGAAGGCTGTAAATATGTAGAGGAGTGGAGTAAGTTGGGTGTTCTTATCTAATACCAATCTAAGTTTTTAGATCCACATTTGATGGGAGGATGGGATCAAAGGAAAAGCGATGGAAACTCCAAAGTAGGATAGGATAGGATCCAAATGTTTTATCTAAGTTAAATGGTTGTAATAAATTCTGGAAGCTTCTAGAAAAGGATGCTTCCATAATTTCTCTCTTTTTCCCAACTTTCTAGAACCAATGCAGGTGCAAAGGGGAGCAACCTGTAGGTGATCAATGCAGGCCACAGTGGAGCAACCTATGGGTGAATTTTGTTTGGCAAGAGGCCAAGGAGAATTCGTCCTAAAACTGGCTCAGGTGATGTACTTTTAGGCAGAAACTCTAGGGAATGAAAGAGGCATGCTTAGGGTTTTGTGCTAGATGATGACAAGGGAAAGTAGGATGTTGATTGATCCCATTAGTAGGTCCATTGATCATATGTGACAAAATGGCCTATAACAACTACGTATTTGGAAGTCTCAACCCTACTTGTTTAAATATTTTATCATTGGTCCATCTTTCAAATTCTAGGCTAGAAACGTAATACTAATAAAAAACCATTTTGATTTGGATCATTTTAGATTTAGCACCCAACATTTTAGAAAAACATTACCAATGGTGGGATGAGGCTCCAATCCATAGTGGATCAATCATGCCTAGATTCAACAAAATGTTAAAATTTTAAAAAATATATTTGAAATAGTGAGAAAAATAAGAGTTTGAGGGAATCCTTAAAGCCCAAAATGAAATTACTAATTAAATGGATTGGATGATGATAAAAATCATTCAATAGGTGTGAACAAATGACGTAGAAGAATAAGAAAGGTTTCTTCAATCTCAGTTAGTTGAAAGACAAATTAAAGAAGAAATCCTCTAGAAGAAAAAATAAAAAATTGATGGTTAAATGAGGGAGAGAAAAACACAAATTTCTTCCATCACTCAATGGTACAATAATGATTCCATAACTATATTCCCTATATCAAATATCCCTAAGGAAACAAACTAGAAAATCACAAGGTCAGTGAAAAGGAATTGATATCCTTATACCAATATCTCCTATTTAGACCTTAGTCTCACTGACAGCTAACTATTCAAAAAATAACTAGGTATATCCCCTCCTTTATCCCTAGAGAGATAAATGAATCTTTACTCAAGGAATTACTTCTACTAGAAGTGGAGTAGGCCATTATTGCTATGTTAAAAGGAAAAGCTATATGTGTAAGTGGTTTCACAATAGCATTTTTTAACAAAATTGGTCAATAATGAAAGATGAGGAAAGGGAATTACTGGAAAAATCTAGGAAAGCATCTTTAGTTCTTCCTACCCTCAATGTAATCTTCCTTGGCCTATCCTGAAAGAGGAGCATGCCATGATTCTGGCTAAATTTTGACCAATAGATCTATGTAAAGTAATATATTAAATCATATTCAAATTTATGGCTAACAAGATTAAACCACTTCTCCCTCTCCTAACCTCCCAAGAGAGACACTATGATGGATAGTATAATTCCTGCACATGATCTATTCCACTTCTTAAAAATTACAAAAAATACGTGTTCATCAGAATTGATATCTTGAAACCCTTCGATAAGAGCAGTTGGTAGTACACCTATCATGTTATATTAGACTTTGGTTTCATTAAAAAAAGGCTTCATCAGATCATGTCATTAGTATCATGTGCCTTCATTTCCATCCTTATCAATAGATCCCCATCCTCTACATTTAACTCCACATGTGATATTGCCAAGGGGACTCCATTTCTCCTTTTCTCTTCATTCTCATGGCTAGACGACATGGAAGAAATATTAAAGTTTAAGTGGGAAATGGTAGCATAAAGGGACTAAGGGTTCATGACAATAATATTACTTCTTCCCACCAATAGTTTGTGGATAACACCCTCTTTATTGGGGTCCCTATTATTCAAAACCTTCAATCATAAAATAAAATATTGAGGCCTTTAGGTATCCTTTGGCACTACTATAAACTATGGGAAATCTCAAATATTCTTCTTCAACACTCCTTTGGATATCCAAACTCATATAACATGTATATTAAGATACAAAATGATCTCCCTTCAGTCCAAATATCTTGCCCCGCCCCCCATCCAATTGAAAATGCCCTTTGGCATGCCGCTTGAGAAGACCTAATGTCTAAACTTGAGAAGAAACTAGAAAATTAGACATTTTATTTTCTCAACATAGTAGGTCGGGTTGTCCTCCTCAAATCTATCCTTTATTCAAATCTTATTTTCCTATATTCTACTATAGCATCCCCCAAAGCTATCATAAAAAAATTCACAATCCTTTAGGGAGGAATGAATAAAGAAGGAAAGTGGGCCCTTGTATCATGTAATAAAATTTGTTGGCCAAAATGTAAGGTAGGGATAGGCCTTTATGATCTAGATCTTCTCAGTAAATTTATAGGAGAAAAAACGTGGTGGAGGTGGACTTAGAGTCATAATGAGATTTGGGGACATCTATGGAGAGAAAAACATGCCCCAAATTTTGATGAAAACATTCTCACATGAATGGATGGAAAAATCATTAATTCTCATATTTGAAATTAGGCTTCATGGAACCATCACTTAATCCAAAACCACTGTATATGGGATGTTTGAAAGGACCAATCAACTCTTTTCTTGGGGGGTTCATGATAGTAAATTCCCAAACAAAAGGAGAAAGTAGAACATATCCATCTTAAGAATCATATGACTTCCTTGGGTAAAGTCTTGTTCTCTCAATGTTAGGACATCTTGGGCGGTCCATAATGACCGAGAAGATGGAAACCTAAATCCTCTGGGTATCCTATTAAAGAGAAATATATATGGGAATAATTCTGGTAAGAACTACATATTAGAAGGATACAAATTTGTGAGGGGGAATAAAATCATAGTCAGGGATATAAATTAGTGAGAGTTTTTAGCTTGAACAAGGCCTATAGTACCTTGGCAAGTTTTTAAGATATCTCCTCTTGAATGGTTTAAAATAAGGTCTAGAAATAATTTGTCGAGAGTTTTCTATGTTCCTTTTGCTTTTGATTCACAAAAATACTCTCACCTTAGACAACCTACAAATACAAGGCCTCCAAAGACTATCCATTTGTCATCTATGTGCATAGGACTTAGAAATTATAGAGAACATGTTCAACTCATGCCTTTATGTCTCCATACAGTGGGACAAAAGTGTTGATATATTTCATTAGTCTAATCATAATAAAGAAGATACTTGGGCTACTATACAAATTGGAGAAGGAATGTTATCAAACATCTGATCATCAAATTGATTATGGTATCCCCTATTATGATTTCTCCTTCGGGAGACTTTGAAGGAAAGGAATTGTCAAATATTCAAGGGAATGAAATCATCTTAATCCTTTGTATGGGACATAATAAAAATGTTATGGAGGAAAAAATCCTTCTTGATCGAATTGAGCATGAATGGAAAGAAAATATCGTGGAATCCCCCATTCCCTCAATTTATTGCCCTCATCTATTTGTCACCCTAGTCGCCATCATTCCCTACATATAAGCATTATTGATTCCTAGTCCCCTCCCCCCTTTTCTTTAAATTCTTTAAACTACATTTTGATGGGGCATCTAAAGGAAATCCAAGGCCAACAAGTTCCAATGGTGTGTTTAGGAATCACTTAAGGAAAATTATCCATATGTATGCATGATCTATAGTCTCTAATTATAATAATGTTGTAGAACTATATGAAACCTTGAAGCATGGGCTTCAAGTTGTTGTATAGGAACAATATTCCCCTCTTCTAATCGAAGGAGAATCTCAACTAATAATTTATATTATCCAATCCAATTCTTAATGGTTCCCCTCAATCCAAAGTTTCAAAATATTGGTGATTAATATATGAACTAGATTGGGTTACGTGTCCCCTTCTCCAACTCCTAGTTGATATACCAAGCCACATCAAGTGTAAGGGGAATGAAATGGCATATTTCTTGGCTAGTACAGGATTATCTTTTCACCAAACTCCTTGATATCTTTTATGGCATGATGAAATACCCTCTCATATAAAGGAGTAGTTCCTCTATATAACTTAATTAGATCACCCATCCTCCCCACATAGGTTGTCCATTGAATTAACATAGGGAAACTATCCCCTATGCATTGATCGACCCTTTTTTTATTTCTCATGAAGCTAAGATAGATAAAATATTTGAAGGAAAATAATCCCTCCTAACAATGGATTGATTCTCGAAATGATCATATCACACCCCCCCCCGCCATCCCCAACCTATGGTTGTAATGACCCTCACTGGGTTTGGAAATTATGTTGATGGACATGGTTGTTGTTTAAAACTATTTATGTATGCTACAATACTCTAGGTTCTTAAATCATGTGTTATAACTACCATTAATGTCAGCTTTCTCCCCTAGCATTTATTATGGGTAATTTTCTCCTAAGTTTCAGCCTTCCCTCTAGTTTCTACTTCTTTTTCAATCATTTGGAATGGTTCTTTCCCTCATCACCTCTAGCCTACCCTTTTTGTCACCACTCTCTTTTCTCATTTGTTTTTTTTGTTGATCCTTGGGCTCCCCTTGTTTCCATCTCCACTTTTTCTTCTCAATTTCCTCTAACTCCTCCTCCTCTATCTATTTTCTTGTTCATCTATTAGGAAGATGGTTTGAGGTATGTCCTTTATCACTCCCCTTTCACTTGGATTTCTTCTCACCTTTACTCCCCTTGGTCTCTATGTCATGATGTAGGCACTCATTCTTTAATCATGGTAGTATAAATAGTGAGATTCCTTCACATATTAGGACCAAAGCTAACATAGAGTCCTTTGCTAATCATTATTGGGAATTCACTTCACAATTAGCTCAAGATGAAATTGAATCGACTAAGTGGGAAGTTAACATTGGGGGAATGTTTATATCTAATGTGGATGTGGTGGAAAATGTGGGTCAGTGGGCTTTCGAGACAAGGAATACTTGGACCCATCAAACCCAATATATGTATATATTCAACCTATAATGGAAAACCAAAACTCTAATGGCAAATGTATTGATGGAGTGCAATGAGTCATATGAAAAAATACTAATCTACATTAATGCCCTACAACAATATCTCAACAAATTATATACCAAGGTTTTTGTCTTGGGAAAGATGCTTTTTGACCTATATTTTAGCAGTAGTGAGCATGAGGAGCAAACTCCAACTCCAACCTAGGCGGTCTCTCCCACAAATTACCATGGTCTTCTCTATTGTATCTCTATTTTATTGGAGACACTCCAACATTGCTTGCCTCGCTATTAACCTTTGTTTTGTTTTATTTTCTATATTGTTAGGTGATTACAAACTCAGCTACTTAGTACAATACTACCAAACATTTCATATTGTATTTTTACTAATGAATTATTGTTATGTCGTTATTCTCTACCAACAAATAAATAACCATGAAACTCTACTTTCTTTTCAAATAATATTACAAAAGTGGATTTAATTTACAAAATATAATTAATTTTATAATAAAATCAATCATATTTTATATTATATTATGCAATATAATATAATATAATAAGTATAATTATGTCCATGGGGCCTTGGATAGACGGGGATTGGGTGCTCATTGTTTGTTAAGGCACTCCTTGATTTGAAGTCACTCCTCATCCCGATCCTGGTGATATATTGGACATGATGAAGACATAGTCCTGCCAAGATTACACAAAAAAAGAATTATAATTACAAATAATTAACATTATATATTATTGTATTACAACCATCTTAGATCCATGTTAACTTTGGATCTACCAAGAGCCGAGAGGATCAAATCTCTTGAGATGCAAACATCTTTTAGAGTGAAAAGATATTTGACCCATCTTGGAGCTTGGAAGATCCTGATTTAAGATCTATCTAGCTTAGTATAATGTATATGTAGTTAACATTGTAGTTGAAATTGAAATATTGGATTTATAATTCACCTTCTCCACATTACTTTTAATTATTTAATTATTAATATTTTCTAAATATTACATATCATATCATATCCAAATTAAGCATTGAAAGGATTACAAATATCTCTCATACATTGAGTTAGAAATTAGTTACTAATGGAATAAAAATTCTCTCAATCTTTCTCTCTATATATGTTTCATGTTAAAAAAAAATTACTCAACCTAGGTATTGAAATATTTTATTTATAATTATGATTAAAATTTTCTTTGTTATTGATATTTTTAAAATATTATGTATCAACTCTATATTAGCAATCAAATAAATTACACCTCTCCAATTATGGAATGTAAAGATATAAGATTTTTTTAATTTAATTTTATTTTATTTTCTCTATAAAAAGTAGATATAAAATTGTTATTTACTATTATATTTGTGAGATTTTTGAAAGCTTTTCATTGAGTTTTCCAATCTTATTTTCTCTAAAGACACTCCATTATTTATTATGGACATTTAAATATTTTACAAAATAAATTTGTTATTAATATTTTTGTTTTAGTATTCACATTTAACTAAATGTAAAATGAATTACATAATCATATAATATTACTAATATATTTCTGTAAAAAATGTTTAAATATTTATAATATTATTTAATGTTTTATAATAATTATATATATTATCCCCGGATGCGGGTGACGTTCCGGCATTAAATGTTTTCCATGCAGCATAAAGAACCAAGGTACTACCACCTGCAAAGCAGCGTGGCATTCCAGATCACAATCACTCGCAGAGGGAATGTTTTTATGGTTGCAGGACAAGGCATGCCGATGACATTAATGCAGGACGCGCTTCAAAGCTGCCTATTGATGGTTATATACATGGCGTTTCCATACGTTCATTCCACCTCCAGCGTTCAGGTCTCTGGTTCTAGGTTTGGTTTTCAGTTATGGTGTGAAGATAAGAATGCGCCTGTCTTCAGAGGCAAGATTCAGGCTCGCTCGGGTTTGAATTGGCAGCATCTCGAATTCACCTGCGCGCTCCACAGGGGAATTAGTTCAATGACTTGGGGTAAGTGGTCTGTTACCTGTAATATCAGTATTGTCTGTGTTGCTTCTCTGTCTCGGGTTTCAATTGTCTGCACTTACGGACCTCGGGTTCAATTGGGTCATTCCTTTGGTTTTAGGCCTTGTTTCTTTGATTTTTCTGTGTATGTTCCATGGATTGGTAAAATGAAGAGCCATGGGAAGCGGATTCGCTCGGGTGACCACCTTGGCAGTGGCAAGCGACCCTCTGTTAGTCCTCGTTCCAACCCAGCCCTTTCACCCATCAACCTCTCTTCCTCTCCTGAGGACCTGCCCCCCAGAAATCCTCCTCGCAAACCTATTCCCAATAGTGCCTTTCAATCTACCACTTTAAGTTCCAGAGCAATTTGAATAGGACTTTGATTTATGCTCAGATCACCATTCTCATGACGGAAGAAGAAAACCAAGTTGCCCCTCTATCCTGCATTGTGCCCAACCCCTCTCACAGCAGTGAGCACTTCTTGGCCGAGGATTCTCTGGGTATCAAGCAGGAGATTGAGCCTAGTCTGTAGGATAATTTGCCCCCTGTTATCCCTCCCCTGATTGACAGTGACCTAATTGAAGTGGAGAGAGATGCAGGAACTGCCGACTTCGACAAGGTGATGGATGGCAAGGAGCCTCTCAGTCATGATAACGCATGTCAAGATGTCGAGGAGACTCATAGGGAAGCAACGGAAAATGATTAACATGAGTCACGGTTTGCCTCTTTTTGTTCTATGGTGGGTGCTCAGAAGGAAATTCCCAGACATTTTGCTCACGGTTCGGCTTGACAATATCAACTTTAGGTTATGGTCTCCCACTGACGAAGCATTCGATCTCCTCCTCGATATTTGCTATCAGTTTTGCTTATCTGTTTCTCTTCTTGTCTATCAGTCCATGTCCAATTGTAATGCCAATTTAGTTGGCTGTATGTCTTTGTTTTCCCCAAGTTCTCACAGGTATGGGGTAGTTCTGTAATGTTGATGGCTCTCAGGTTCCTGCCCTTGCAGCCTCCGCTCTGTGTAAAAATATTTTGATTTTCAGTTAATAGAATTAGTTGTTGCAGAGAAGAAAAAAAATAATTATATATATTATAAATAAAAATAATTAGTATAAATTAAATTATTTTATTTTTATAAATAATTTAATTTATATTAATGGTTAAAAAATTAAAAATTATTTTTATGTTTAAGCTAATACATTTTGAATTTAGTGATTGTTGAGTTAAAATTGTTTCAATCACAAAATAAATGGTTGCTAAAATATGATAGGCATCAAAACACTTACATCATTATTCATTTCACATTGTCAAAGTTAATTAAAAGGAATCATTAAAAAATAAAGCATAAAAAATTAACAAGGTTCTCAACTGTAAAGATTCAAACCCACTTTATCATGTATATTCTTAACCTATAAATAGTCTTTGTTACAATACCATGGGCTAATATTGTGGCTTACTAATACCACAGGCCCAAAAAACCATACTCATGTTCCTATAACATTTTTTAATTAATCAATTTAATTGAAATTTCAAAAAAGGGCATAACTACTTTTGAGATAAATCTTAACCTTTGATCTATGAATATTACTAATGGTATGGTGTTCTAGATGATTGTACCAGTGATTCTCAGGTGTGTGTGAGATGTTCCAAACTTCATGAGGGGGTGGCCCTTTAGGTAGCCCCCCACATGCTCGAATGTCTATAGATGTTGAGCCAACATCAGATGCAATTCTGGAAATGTGATCGGTTTGGTTTCATTTGCTTGCAGTCCCATAGCATGCATGTATCCTTGAAATGATCCATTCAGATCTTCATAGCCCTTTATTGTTTGGCAAAGGCTTATTTGGTTGTGATCCCCCCTCACCATATCAGATTGAGGGGCATTATGTCTCATGTACTTAGATGTTATTGTATCCAGTCCTAGCCTATGTATTTCCAGGCACATTATGTATATGGGATTCATTGTATTATTTTTTGAACCATTGATGTCAGCATATCATGTATCATGTACTTTGTAGCTCAGTCCCACATTTTCGGGCTCACCATTATTTTTTATACTCAGCTATTGCAGTGGGTATGGGTATGCCTCCCTTGCCTCATTTGAGATCATGTACTCCCACATAAAACGAGACTTCTATTAGTTTAGTAGGTCTCACCCCCTCCATTTTTGTCCTTCCTTCGTTGCTTTAGTTCTCTCTCTCTCTCTCTCTCTCTCTCTCTCTCTCTCTCTCTGACTCCCCCTTGGTGTCTCATGGAAGTGTAACCTGCAATGTATTTTGGTCATATGATTTTCTTCTAACACTTATATATTGGTGGGGAATCTGTTATCACCAAAAAAAGATCCCCTAGCAATTTCTAACTAGGTGGATCAAAATACACCATGTAGGATTAATTTCACCATAGTAAAATCACTTTCACCATGGCAAATAATTTATTAAACCATTTTTATTAAATTATTTTCTGATTAAAATTAAGAAAAACCCCGAGAGAATAATTAGATAAATCATTATTTGTTTAATTTTCTCTAGGAATAATTATTAAATCCTTGTTTGATAATTATTCCTTGTCACATTTGACTAAATCCCCTAGGAATAATTAAATAAGTCACTACTTATTTATTATTCCTTAATTCTATTATTAGAATAATTGTTAAATCATTATGTAATAATGATTTCAATTTCACACCATTCTTAATCCTCACGAAATAATTAATAAATCATTTTATTTGTTAATTATTTCTAAATAAAGATATTTGACCATTTTGAATATCTTTTCCCACTCCAAAAAATATAACAAATTATTCCTAACGGTTAAATCTTGATTTGGTCAATAATATTTTATTATTCTCCATTTTAGAGATTACCTCAATACTTTGTTATAAATAGGAGATTTTTCCATTCATTCTTTACAATGATCATTATCATTGTCACAATTATCGTCTTCTTGCACTTGATCTCCCACTTGAGTTATACACATTGTTTTGGGTTTTTCACACATTGAGAGAGAGATTCGATTACTGAAGCATCAAGGACATCAAAGGACCCATCCCATGGAGGGAGAGGGATTTGCAGACCCTTTTGTAGATCTCCTTCACTAGGTGTTATCAATCAATATTATTATTAATTTTAAAATTTCTTTCCATTTGGGTTATTACATTGGATATATATTGTTTTTTGTTGTTTTAGATTGCATATGTTGTTTTGTCGTAGGTTTGTATATTTTTCTCATTGCAGATATAAAGAGTAAGTAGCCACAAATTATCGTTAACTTCATGTGTCACCAATGAATTAAGTGAGATATTTTTGGTACACCTTCCAAGAAATTTAATACTAACACCTCATCCCATCAATTTAAGGGATTTGTGTCCTCAATAACATCCCATATTAAAATTTCCTTGGGTGGATCCTTAAACTTTTCCTTGACCCTTAGAATCTCACCATTTCTATCTAATAACTTATTTAATGAGCATCTAACCAAAACATATTTTAATTATCCCCAATTCTAAATATTTGGCAATTTTTGTTTCTTTCTTTCACAAAAACACAAAATTCCATTTCACCTAGTGTTTCACCCTCAACCATGTCATCCTCATGGACATTAACTATCATTCCTTTGGAATTGTGCATACTTGTTCCTTTGCATTTGTTTCTAAGAGAAACCTTTGTACATTTTAAGGTAGCCTAATCCTTGGCAATATTTATGGAATGATCATGATAGTAAGGTTCCAAATCTGATTCTAGCCAAATCACATAAGATTCCAATGAACCCCTTAGTGTATCCTCAAATCTCGTTGGATGTGGTAGATCATGTTTTAACACCTTCTCAATTCTAACCACTATGTATCCTTTATTTACCATCTTTCCATGCATCTTATATTGAATATGGATCCCTCACCCACTTTCACTCCATCTTGTACAAGATTTTCCTTGTCTTTAAGAGAAAACTCAGAAGAACCATTGCACCTATAAAACAACTTAAATAAGCTTAGTATTTTCTCAAACATAACATTTAGAATATTATCAATAACACTTAGTGCATGCTTCAATATTTTGATTTACCTATTCTGAGCCTTAAATCCACAATATTCCATTGATAAGAGTCCCCTTCATCAACATCCTCTATAATCAAATGTGGTTGAGAGACATGAATTATCAAAATTTTAACATGGTTTTAATTATTCCTTTCTCTAGCATAATCAATTGTAGCCTCTGTAGATTCAACCCTCCCGAGCCCAATAACTTGACCATTAATCACGAGGTCAAAAAAATCCCATTTTAAAAAAAATATGTTTCCATTTTAACTCATACAAATTCTGTAACAACTCAATTGCATTTTGTAACTAAGGTTAAACCATGTACAGTATGATTTTATATTTTAGCCATAATACAAATTTCAAAAAATGTATGGAAGAAAAAATATAGAATATTATGGTAGCCATTTTGTATTTACTAAAACATAATTCCCCATCATCTAGTGCTTGCTACCAAAATGTACTTTATATATTATATTATATATATTATATATATATATTATATATATATATATATATATATATATATATTATATATAATATAATATATATATATATATATTTGAAGGCCTCTCAATTAGAAATATAGGTAACATTATAGAATGATAGATATTAATTCATATCAAACCACCAAGTTCCTATTTAACTTTGGAAATTGAACTTGTATTATTGATGTATGTGTACAACTGATGTGTTAGGTTTTGTTTACATGTAATGCTTGTGTTTTTGCTAGAAACAAATTTAGTGCATTTTAGAATTGTTTTACCCTGTAATCCTTTTGTTTTTTTTGGAAACAAATCTATCGCATGTTAGATTTGTTTTACCTGCAACGATGTTGTTTGTGCTATAAAAAAATTTAGCATGCGCTATATTTTTTTACCCTGCAATGCTTGTGTTTATGTTCAAAAGAAATATAGTGCATCCTAGATCTATTTTACCATGAAATGATTTTGTGTGTACTAGAAAGAAATCTAACTCACACTAGATTTGTTTACCCTACAATGCTTTTGTTTATGCTAGAAATAAATATAGCACACACTAGATTTGTTTTACCTTGTAATTCTTTTCTTTATGCTAGAAATAAATTTAGTGTGCTCTAGATTTTTGTTTCACGTGAAATGAACTTGTTTGTGGTTTTATGTTACCCTGCAATTCTTTTGTGTTTCTCCTTGCATTAGATGTATTTTACCTTATAGCGTCTATGCATATGTTATAAACAAATCTAGCACATGCTAGATTTATTTTACACTGCAATGTTTTTGTTTATGCTATAAAGAAATCTAATGCATGCCAGATCTATTTCACCCTACATATCTCTTGTTTGTTCTAAAAACAAATACAACAAATGCTTGATTTGTTTAACCATGAAATGTTTTTGTTTGTGCTATAAAAAAATCTAGTGCATGATAGATTTATTTACACTTCAATGCTTTTGCTTGTGCTGAAAATAGTTGTAGTGTGCATTAGATTTAATTTACCCTACAATGCTTGTGTTTTTTATTTTGTTTTACCTTACAATTATTTTGTGGTTTCCCTTACACTAATTTTTTTTGACCCTATATTGCTAATGTTTTTGCTAGAAACAAATCTAGCAGGTGCCATATTTGTTTTACCCTTCAATGCTTGTGTTTATGTGGAGAATGGAGCTAAATATATGGATATCATAGTAAAGGCTAATATTCAATCATCTTGCTCCTTATATATTATGAAATTATTTATTCCCCCTATGAAAATTTTTGTAAGAGGATTAGGGAAAGACAGGGACCACCGATGGTTGAGATCAACTCCTAATCATCCTATTGTAGTGGCTGCAACACCCTCCAAAATTTTGGCCTGCATCCAATTTCAGAGCCTCCTTTGAGAGTTTTACTTGATGACTGCATGCATTCAGGTTCACCCCTTGAGCTCGTGTGAGTCTTCGCACCCACCTTGCTTGATCGCTAAACAAACAAATTTTTCATGTTGGTAGCAATGTCATGCTTGCAACCATCTTCTACTCATGCACAAGGTCTCTGCTTCATGTGTACATGTCGTGTTTTCTATGTAAACATTCATCACGCTCACACACGGATTCATATACATTGTCGCTCAAGAGTTGTCATGGTCGTCAAACGATCAATCATAAGCATCACACTTTTTGACTTGCACCATCAGTCAGCCATGCTAAGCATGTGTGTCTGGATGGTTTGAGTTGTCTCATTATCAAGTGATGTAAGTGTGTGATTGCAAGTTCGCATATCTACCTTTTCATTTTCTCACACACTTAGTCATTTTTCTGAAGTTCTAACGACCAGATTACCCTCTAATAGCCAGACCTTCACCCTGCCATCGAATTGATCAAATGTCACCTAGAACAACATAGAAACACCCAGAAAACCATTTCAAGTTGTGTTTCCCACAAGCTGATCAATCAACCCTCCTGTTGGTCAATTAGAGAGTTTGACCCAGCAGTCACCCCAGGATTAACTTCCCTCAAAAATTGCACAAATGTTGCAGACCTTGCCTGCTCCGCTGACTCATAAAATTGTGCAGAAAGTTCAGACTAACACCCAGTGCCCATCCCTGTCTCCCTCAGAAAACTACATAGTTTTTCTAGCTAGCTAACTAGTTAACCGGTCAGTTGCTCACCTGAAAAACTATGCATATTTCATGAGCAAGCCCTTTGCTTCCGAGTAGTTTGCTCAGCTCAGAAACTACATAGTAGGCCAACCTCCCAGCATTAGTGCAGTTTTTGTTGCCAATCTCCCAGCATCCCATTGCCAGTTCCCTCCAGCAATTGAGTAGTTTTTACTACCAAGCTTCCCGCAGCCTGATGTCAGCTCCCTCTAGGAACTCTGTAGTTCTTGTTACCACACTCCCAGTGCCTGATCCCTCTAGAAATTATGTAGATTTTTCCTACCCAGCCTTCCTACATCCCAGGCTGCTCCTCCCAAAAATTGCACAGATTTGTCCTCCAGCTAAGCCAGATCCCGCAGACAGTGACTATCAATCCAAATTGCCTGTCACCATCTCCAAATGACTTCTACACAGTTTTCACTAGCAGTACCTGAAGCCTCCATCCTACCTCAAAGCTTGCCTTGCATAGTTTTGTAGCCTTGTATTCTTTCCAAGTCACCTACATCTAAAATGATCATGCATCATGATAGACTAAGAGGTTTATGGATTTGATGTCATCCCATCATGACTGATTGCAGATACAGGTACAGAAACAAAAATGGAACAATGATAGATAGGATGAACATAGGGATTACATGCAAAGGGACATGTTCATGAATGGATGAACAAACGATGCATGCAAAGAGATGTGCTCACGAATGGATGATCATGCAAAGATGTCTTTGTGGACGGGCAGAGAGATGAACATGTGAAGATGTGTTCGTGGACAGATGGACAGATGAACATACACTTTTCATGAACAGATGGATGAACATGCAATTTTTGTGAATGAACGGATGAATACAAAATTTTCATGAATGGACGAACCTATCAAGCATGCCAACATACAAGCAAGGAGTAACATGTGAATGCAAGATCAAGTGAACCCAACAACCATCGAAGACTCCATGCACCTTGTCATGCGTAGGTGCAGCTATGACACACCATGAATACATCCAACACCCAGGAGCACTGCAACTCGACATGCACACTAGCAGCAACACGAATGTACCAGCATTATCATGTCGATTCTTGCCATGAGTTATGTCATTCATGTCCCTACTGTGGGCCATATTGTCGATTAATGTAATATAACATGGAAGTTCAAGAGACCCACTTGTCATATGAAGAGTCATGTAAAGTTGAAAGGTCATAGAATTCAAATAGCCATGAGGTAATTCTAACAGTCACGAGGGTTAGTTTCACCCTTGGCTATAAATACCCCCTCATTTGTACATGCAAATGAATTTTCACCTTAGCTCCTCCCACATAGCCTTGAGAGTATGTAATATTTTCTTTAAGGAGTAAGTAGTGACTCCAATGCCCCGCCCACAAGTTTAGTGATGTATGGTGTATCAATGTGTCTTGGAACTTTCACCTAATTCAAAAGCCTTCTAATAGGCCAGCACATTTTCACACGTGTTGTAACTGTTTGTAAGATTCTTCTTGAACACTTGTAATTCATGTTGCTTTAACCTGTGTTTAACACTTGGATTCATTCAACTATTATAATACATATATATTAATGAAAATGTGTTGTATAAGTTGTTAATGTTGTCCTACCCATGTTGGTTACCTCCCGGACATCAGACAGAACCTTTCATGTAAACTTGTTATAACGAGAGTTGCGCTCGTGCAGATTTCCATTGAGTGTTGTACGTGTGTGGACGGTGCTAGACCTGCCAACATGTCAAGGGGATCTCCTCGATAAGAAGTCTTAATTAGACCTCAGACCATTTGTTGTAGGATTCCCAATAGTGGGTGGTAAGGTAATGCCTTAACCCTGGTGCCACACAAAGTCAAGTAGAATAACTCTATCAGCAGTAAGGGTGTGACTGATGTAGTGAGTCAAGCAAGGTGTATGAGAGGTTACAACACTTAGAAATGTGAAGGAGGTGAAGGTGAGTTCCAGATTGACAGGGATCAGTCCCAACTTGGCTAGGAACACACAACAAAAAGGACATGCACAACTTCCAGTGGAGATATCTACTCGGATGCGAAAGTCACATCATACAAGGTAAGATAACATGTACAACACTCACAAATAAGTTTGAGATGAGCGTAACAGTTGTTATAGAAAGGTTCAAGTGAAAGGTCTATCTAATGTCTAACAACGAAGTCGACATGGACGATGACAGTATTAACAACATATGCAACACATTAACAACAAGATTCATATAATTTCATGTGAATCAATTCAAACACAAGTACATAAGTTAAACAACACATATCATTAAAGCAACTAGAGTAGTCCAACTACAATAACAACATATGCATGAAAACGTGTTGGCTCTTATTATATGAAGAAGTGTAAGTCACAATCATACAATACATCCATGTGAACCTGCTAACCCCAACAGTGGAATGTTATAGCCACATATGCCTGCTCCTCCAAAGAGATGTACTAGCTCCGTGTAGTGGAGAAACCAAGTCACGTTACAATATTGTCTAAGCCTCCTTCAAAATAGTCTTAGTAGAAGCTTGGCTAACCAAAGCTTATACAATGAGTTATGAGGGACTATTTATAATGAAGGGTGGGGTGACCCTTGGCATCCCCCTCTGTGACAGTTCAACTACCCTCATGACTCATCACCTACTCTATGACTGTTACATTGAATTGTTGACACTCGACTTACACTTGACATGTCTCAACATTAGAATGCACATGTACTCATGTGAGACGACATGGCTTGAGAAAGCCTTGCAAGACATCACAGACACTCGGCCTATTGTGGTGAGACCAACTCTTTGACATGCTTGTGATGGTGAACCTGGTGAGCTAATGCTAATCATGGTTATCTGTGATGGTGTGCATGCACCTCATGGGGACATCTTGCTCAAGAAAACTCTTGCTCAAGTAAACTCTTGCATTTGTTGTAACCGGTGCATTGGTTTGACCCCTTCATCCAACTCTTTTGCTAACATGTGCATGGTCTTCTTGGGTGCAACTGAATTCGCAACACACTGACGCATAGTGTCCATGTTGATCTTCAAGTATGTGTTGGTGGTCATGCACATCAACTTGTCGAAGTACACGCTCAGCTCTAGTTGGACTTGCTTCTTGTCTTCACCTTGGTGAGTGTGTTGAATGGGTTGGATTGCATGTGTGCACACAATGACATGCATGTTGCTGAATCCCTTGCATGTGATCAACCACATTGCTCACCATGTCTACTCTATGTAAGCTGCTAGGATGGATCTTTAACTTGTTTGGGCACAATTTCATCCGTGAGCGCATGATGCACCCACTGTGGTTCCTGATCCTTCTGTAACTCCTTCATTTGTTTGCGTAGCTTCATGTTCTTCCAGAGTTGTTGCATCAACACGTGCAAATCCTTATTTGTTACATATTCTGCCCTCACATGATCTTCATGTTGTGTCGTCACTCCATAGCTGGAGTCTCCAAAGTTACTTTCATCATCAATGGACTTGCTTGAGCTTGCAACCTCATTCTGCCTCCGTGTTGTCAACAACCCTCCACTTGCATTTGTTACATTTGGTATGTTATCTTCAGTTGTTGTTCATGATGCTACTTGTTGTGATGTTGCTACTTGAGGTCTTCGTGAGTAGGCAAGATCATGGACACTTGATCGACCGCATCCCAAAGCGTGCTCTAAACGATGTCTTCATCTCTACTCTCTTGGAAACCATTGTTCCTGTACTGCTGAGAGGTAGATGAACACGTACAACACTTGGAGACATGGAAACACTCATAGCAAGCAATCTGTCAATCAAAAACCAAAATGAACATGAGAACTGACTTGAAACAGACTTGAGTGAATGATCATGAAGTTTGCACAATTTTGGTCAGGAGGTTAGGAGACCGACTACCAAGATTGCTCAAGGTACATTCTGGGCTACTAGGAGAATGCTTGACTATTGGAACTACATAATTCACGGTCTAGTCTAACTGTTGACTACTGGGATTGCACAATGTGCAATTCCAGCTAGGAAGGACTCCTGGCCTAGGGACAAATCTACACAATTTCTTGGGCCAAGCAACCACTGTCCTCCCAAAATGTGAAAAATTGTCATGGAGGCTAGTGCCAGGTAGGAATGTGTAAGAGGAAGGTGATCCTTCCTTTCCTAGATTGTGCAGTGCAACCTTGGTGAAGGCAGAGCCCGAGCCAAGGTTGGCCTGACTCATCGACAAGCGACTGAAAGAAAGTAAGCCAATGAATGCATGGTGATAGTAAGTGATAGCAAAAGTGATTAATAATGCATGCAAAACATGAATGAAAGGTTCAACAAACAGATCAGCATGCACGTGGGTGAGGCAGTTCACCGGTTGGGTGAACATCCATGCAAAACAGTTTCATGCATGTGACAGCAGTGAGATAGCAATGAAAATTGAAACAGAGCTAGGAAAAGCTAGCATATATGTAAATGACAGCAAGTGTTCAAATAAATCAAGCAAACAATACTCTTACAAGTGGAAACACAAAAAGCGATAGAAATGCAAAACAAGGAACAGGAAGCGGGCTTACCCAAAAATAGCCAAGATGAATGTGTCGCCTACTCCTAGATGTGATGTGGGATGTTAGAGTTGCAAGGTTGATGTTAGGAATGAGCTCTGCAACATCTGGTTGATGAGTTTTGATAACATCGAGGTTGTGACGTGCATGCCACGAATCTAGGGGAAGCGACACTTGGTGGGAGGTTTCATAATTTCTCCTTGCGTGTAACCTCCAACTGCTAAACATAGATCTCTAAAACAAGGGATGCCTTTGCATGCTACCTTGGGAGAAGTAGCCCATGCATGCAAGTCTATTTTGCTCAATCCCAGAGGGAACTGATCAACTCATATGCACATGCAATAGACTACTCAACTAGAGAAAAATAAGCATTTTTGGCTGGGAACTAGGCTACTGCCTAGGATATTTGTGCAATTTCTAGGCAGAGTAGCTGACTGCTGCCCAGATTTGCACAAATCGTGGGCCGAATAGTCTGTTGTTAGGAAAATTTATAAAAATCATGTTGGTATGGTTGGCTGGTAGGATTGCGCAATCCTGGAGCCCATGGGTTGTGAGAGAGGATTGTGCAATTCCTAGAGGGAAGGTTGGTTTCCCACCAGCAATGTGCAATTTTCAAGGGGAAGTTGCTCAGCCTGTAACTGGACCAATTCCAGGTGAGTAGCCTGTGAGGGGAATGGATCAACTATGATCAACAGGCTTCCTTTTTGCAAGGAAAACACTTGAAGCTTGAATTCTTGATGAAGCAAGACAAAGTGTTGTGTAAGGTTGGTAGGGAGGCTCCAAAATAGACTAAGGAAAAATTTTAGAGGGTGGTTGTAGCCACTGCAACACTTGGTGACACACTAATAGAACTCCAGCTCTCTGAATGGACCTTGTTCATGAAAAGCAAGTCTAACACCTCTGGAAATATTGTTCATCTCTCAGTTCATCTTGGATTCACACTAGTTTGATTGTAATATGTAGCATCTACCAGACTCTTGGTCGATTGACACACATTCCAAGCCAAGGCAACACAATTGTTACAATTCAGGTTGAGGGGTATATAGGTGCACAAGTAGTATAGTCGTCAAAGTCGTAGTTTCATCTCTGGTGTTGCTCCACTTCCAGCAGGCCTAAACAGTACCCCGATGAAGTCACATAGGAACACAAGCATGGCTCCACTACCAGCGAGCCTGGTTAGTACCCCGGTAGTGTTACTTGCATCACCTCCCTGCACAGGAAGCGTTTCTCTCTTTCACCTTATTCATTTTTTATTTTGATTTTTTTTTTACTTTTGATTTTTTTCATTTTCACTGTGCATAACACTCGCTCATTTCATAGGTGGAAAAGGGATCCTGACTTATTGAGGGTAAAATATTTTGTTCCAATAGAGAAGTAGTTTATTATATCTCTGATGTGCCGGTTAAGGTTTTCACCACCCCTTACTCTTCTTGACTGAGCTGACAAGGGTTAACCCAAAGACAATCAACTAGAGAAGGTGACAGTAGTTAGCATGAAATCGTTGTGTTTACACCAAGGTTCACTTTGAACAGTACGTATTTTCCTTCGACATATCATGGAGTAAAAGAAAAAAACTTATCATACAAAGGCAAGATGTCTTAGGATATTTCGACACATAGGAAATAGTTAAGTATAACTTGGTCTAGTGTAGAGTTAGGTAAGGTGTGCTTCTTTACTATGTACTTTTGTAAATTACAATCTCATGGTCACAATATGTAGTGATTCAAAGGTTCATTCTCTCCTTGGTATTACTGACACTTGATTCATGGCTTAACATCGGATTAGTCCATGATCTCTATTTAAAGAGCATGGAGGGTCATTTGTAGGGTGACAATTCATGAGAGAAGCTTATGTAAATTTTATTTCTTTTATTAATAAATTTCCTAAAGTGGCCATGTTAGCTCAGGCCATGGACTGTTCCCCTCTTCAAGGATTTTAACCACGTCAAGAATATTGGTGTATTGATCTGTGATCTATTTGTGAGTGGTGTTCTTTGGTGTTCTATCTGAGCAATGTACCCTATAAATTCATACATGGTATCGGAGCTATTTGAGGGGCATATCCATTGATGATCCAAATCAGAAGCTGGTACAACAACAGCCGACTGTCGTTTCCTAGATCTACTATTTTTTACCGCTTTCAGGATGAGAGGATTGCTCTATTGTGTTAGGAGCATATGTTCCAATGAGGAACCCCTTTCGTTTTACATGAAAATATTTTTGGTAGGCCTAGCTATGTTATTTTTAAGATCTGGAGGTATACAGTTTTTATTTGCAGTTTTAGCTATTTATCTCTCTATTTCTTTAGGTTTATTTATCTCTCTATTTTTTATTATCGGATGTAAACTTTTCATTTCTATGTATGCTCTTTGCCCCACGACTCTATGCAAGTTGGGAAAATCCGAAATAGAAAGGAAGGATTTTTCTCATGCCTATGCTCTTTTTCGATGCACTTTAGTGTGATCTCAAAAAATCAAAAACATTGAGGAAAATATTTAGTTTCTGGCAAAAGCTAACCTCAAGCCATAATTTTTTTTTTTGTATGTCTATGTTGGGTTGTGTGGGTTTTTGTTTTGTAGGGAAAAAGAGCTTTTTGAAGTAAGCACGCACCCAAAACTTCAGTGACTAAAAAAAAAAACCCTTCCTCTTTTCTAAAATTACTAACCTTTTAAACTAACTCACTTGGTCCAAAGTTACTTTATGAGAATAGAGGTCTTGAGTTCAAATCTTTACTTTTGTTGAGTTATTTTTTCAAAAATCACATGTAACTTATGTTTTAAAGTTACTTTATGTAGAAGTGTTCTCACCCATTATAAAAAGTGTGTGACTTATAAATCTAAAGTCTCTTTATCTTTTATTTAAGTTACAATTTAGTGGGTAGCTCATAAAGTACTATTGTAAAAGTAACTTTCACTTATTTATAAAAGTGGGTCACATATTTTATTTTTTAAGTGAGCTAATTAGATTAAGTTTGGAAAGAGGGGAGATTTTTTTTAAATATAACATTATCATTCACTTCTGCACATTCACACACTTCGTCAGCTTCTTCAACAAGTTTTCTTCAAAAAGTCATAACTTTTTCATCTGGAAGTCGTTTTCAAAGCTGTTTTTTTTAATCGGCCTAATTTTTCGAGATCTTACCATTGAAACACTTAGTTTTAGCATCTATACTTTCATTTTCTATTAAAATTAAAAGTCTATGCAAAGTTATTCTTGACAGCACCAACTACTTCCAATGGTGGTCCTACATTATGGATTTACTTAGAAGTAAAGGTCTTTATAGAATAGCCTCAAGCCAAGAAACTAAACCTAAAGATGAAGATAAGGTAGCCAAATGGGAAAATTAGCAAGGTCAAGCATGTGGGTTAATAGGGATGTCTATTTCTCTAGACCTTAGATTCCATATTGCAGAATTTGATACCCCTATGAAGCAATGAAACAGCTTACTAAAGTTTTTAGAATTAAAATGAGATTAGAGCCCATCAACTCAAAAATGAGTTGCTTACATTGGACCCCAATAATTTTTCTTCCATTAAATATTTTTTTTCCAAGTTCAAGACCCTTAAACTTCTCTTGGAAGGTGTTAAGGTTAAGAAATAAGATGGTAGCCTTATCTATTCCATTCTTACTAAGTTGGGATCAACCTACTTTGTGTTTGTTTCCACCTTCCATTCTACTAGAGAAGCATTTCTTTCTCAAGGACAAGACTACAAGTCCCCCTATTTTGATGGCTTTTGTGATTATTTAATAAGAGAACAATAAAAACTCTTACATCTTGGTTTTCTTAATCTTGGAAACTCTTCTAAGAAAGCCTTAGCTTCCCAGCAGCAACCAAATTCAAAGAATCCTAACAAGCAATATCCTAAAAAGAATGGTCCTAAACTAAACAAGGGTCCTAAGAAATTTTAATCTCAAAATGAAAAATCATTTCAACCAAATGATAAGGAAAATAAGACAAAGGGAAGAAGACTGATAGACATCACAACTTTGTAATCGAGATGACCACTTAGAATCCAAATGCTTTAAGAAGATGGAGGCCTTGGAAGCAACAATGAATATGCATAACATCCATTTGGATCATTCTTCAAATTCAACTTCATCTTTAGGAATAACACTTTTTGCATGTGGTTTTCAAGCATCTCAGTCTGGTTATGCACTTAATGTATCTTCTTGTTCTCATTCTCATGAGTGGCTCATTGATTCTGGAGCTTCTTACCACATGGCCAAAAACAAAGCCATGTTTTCTTTTTTAAATGATTGTAACACCAAAAATATATATGTTGGTGATGATAGATCTCTTAGTGTTGTAGGGACTGAAACTATTCATCTAGACAATGGTCAATTTAATGATGTACTATGTGTTCCAACCTTATCCTACAACCTCCTATCTGTATATCAGATAACTCATTTAGGTGGAGGTAAAACTATTGAATTTTTACCTCACGATGTTGTAATTAAGGACCTGACAGATCCTAGATAGATTTTAGCTACTGGCATTGTTGATGATTCTACAAGGTTGTATAAGTTTAACAACTTTGGGTCATCAACACTTCCCTTGGTATTTTCTATTCATAATGATGAAGTGAGCAAACTTTGACATGAGTGATTTGGTCACTTAAACTATTGCTTCCTTCAAAATCTATGTAAAGAAAATATGGTGACAGGTCTTCCTATGGTATCTTGCAGAGATGGTGTTTGTTCTGGATGTGTACTTGGAAAACATCATCAGGATATTTTTTAAAAACATGCCTCTTGGCACGCCTCAAACCCTTTACAACTTGTGCATAATGATTAATGTGGTCTACTTCCAATTGTTTCATTATTTGGCTACAAGTATTTCTTAACTTTCATTGATGATTTCTCCAAACGCACTTGGGTATACTTCTTAAAACTCAAGAGTGAATTCTTTAACATGTTTTTGGCCTTTAAGGCCTTTGTTGAGAAACAATCTAGACACCAAATTCTTAAGCTAAGATCTAATAATGGCGGAGAATATGTTAACAACAAATTCATCAACTTTTGCACTGAGCATGGAATTCAAATGCAACATACTATTCCATATAATCCACAACAAAGTGTAGCTGAAAGGAAGAATCACACCTTAAAGGAAATGGCTAATTGTATGCTTCAATCTAAAGGACTTAGTCTTAATTTTTGGGCATAAGCAATTAACTATGCAAATTACATGGTAAATCACACTCCTAGTAAGGCTTTAAAGAATATCACTCTAGAAGAAGCATGGAGCTCAATTAAACCAGATGTAAGTCACTTTCATGTTTTTGGAAGTGAAGCATGGGCCAATATTCTAGATGAGAAACATAAAGCTTTAGAACCTAAGAGTGAAAAATGTATTTTTGTTGGATATATTGAATATTTTAAAAGATATGGACTTATTCCACTTAAGTCCAAAAATGTTATCATTAGAGGAGATGTAAAGTCTGCTGAAAATATATCGGCCTATGAGCCTAGTTCAGCAAATGTGCCACCTCTCTCCATCTCTTCTACTTCTGAAAATATTTCTTCTTTAGATGATGACAGTGAAGATGAAAATCCTCCCCCAACTTCTCAAGATCCTCCTTCAGCACATCAGCTTCCAAAATGGGTATGTGCTACTCGGGATGTAGTAGGTGATCCTACATATCAACGATGTACACATTCTCAGTTCGATAGAGCCTCTTCTTTACTAGCTCAAGCTTCAGCAAATCATGATCCTAACAGCCTTGTAGAAGCTTCAGGCCATCTGGATTGGGACACAACTATTAATGAAGAATATCATTCATTATTGGAAAATGATACATGGGATCTTGTTCATCTTCCAAAGGGACGAAAACTTATTAGATGCAAATGGGTTTATAGAACCAAGTTTGGACTAGATGGAAAAGTTGATATACATAAAGCTCGTCTTGTTGCTAATGTTTTTTCACAAGTTGAAGGCATTGAATATACTAAAACCTTCTCCCCTATTGCCAAAATGAACTATATCTACCTTGTTCTTTCCCTTGTTGTCTCTATTAAATGGGAAGTCCATCAGATGGATGTTAAATCTACCTTATTGCATGGGAACTTGCATGAAGAAATCTATATGGAACAACCTCCTGGCTTTATACAAACAAACTCCAACCTTGTATGATGGCTTAAGAAATCCCTTTATGGTCTCAAGCAAGCCCCTTGGGCTTGGTATGCCAAAATGGATAGCTTTCTTTTAGATACTGGCTTTTCTATGTGTCATTCTGACAATGTTGTCTACACCAAGAAAGTGGATAAGTCTCTTAGCATTCTTGTTCTTTATGTTGATGATATTATCCTTACTGGTAGTGATCCCAACCTTATAAACCATGTGAAGTCCAACCTTAAAAAGAAGTTTCAAATGACAGACTTAGGACACTTTCATTATTTTCTTGGTCTTCAAGTCTTGCAGTCCAAGGAAGGTATTTCCCTTTCCCAGTCTAGGTATGCATGTGACCTTCTATGCCACTTTCACATGGAAGAGTGTAAGCTAGTATGGAGCCAAATTTTCAGTCACTTGTACTTCCCCTGAAGTTGATGCTACCTTATACCGTCAGCCTGTAGGAAAACTTTTGTATCTAACCCATACTTGTCCTGACCTTTCCTTTGTTGTTGGCCTTATTTCTTGGTTTATGCAAAAAACACATGAAATTCGTTGGAAAGTAGTTAAAATAATACTTCATTATGTTTGAGGTACAATTTAGTTTGTGATTCATTACAGTGCATAAGCATCTCCTCTATTGGTTGGTTTCACTGATTCCGATTGGGTTGGTGACCCTGATGATCGGACGTCTACTACAGGTTATGTCTTCACTCTTGGTTTTGGACCTATTACATGGGCTGGCAAGAAACAAAGTGCCATTTCTCTTTCTTTAGCAGAAGTAGAGTATCATGGCACCATAGAAGCTAGTAAGGAAGCCCTGTGGCTTCATTAGATCCTGTCAAAGTTTTGCTTTCAGTAGCAGCATTCGAATACACTTTGGTGTGATAATCAAAGTGCCATTCAACTATGCAAAGATCCAGTCCAACATCAGTGCAACAAACACATTGAACTACACATGCACTTCATCAAAAAGCTCATTCATGACCATGTTCTTGAAGTGCAATATTGTTCACCAATGATCAAGTTGTAGACGTCTTTACAAAATCTCTAACAGAGGTGATGTCTACTAAACTTAGATTTATGGTTGGATTTTAGGAAGTTATCACTAAGGAGGGATAGACTCTAATGCCTCTTTCCTTCTCCTATTGTGTCATATTTGTACATCCTTTAATCCTATCCCAATTTGTTCTTAAGGGGGGATGTTATGATTTTTCGACACATAAGAAATAGTTAAGTATAACTTGGTCTAGTGTAGACTTAGCTAAAGTGTGCTTCTTTACTATGTACTTTTGTAACTTACAATCTAACGATCATGATATATTGATCCGACAGTTCATTATCCCCCCTTACCAACACTCGATCCATGGCTCAACACCTGATTGGTCCATGATCTCTATTTAAAGAGCATATAGATTCATTTGTAGGGTGAAGATTCATGGGAGAAGCTTATGTACAATTTATTTCTTTTATTAATAAATTGCCTCAAGTGGCCACATTGGCTCAAGCCGTGGACTGTTTCCCTCTTTGCGGGTTTTAACCATGTCAAGAATACTAGTGTATTGATCTGTGATCTGTTTGTGAGTAGTGTCCTTTGGTATTCTATATGAGGAACTTACCCTATAAATTCCTACAAGATGACAGATAACCAAGTAGTGATAGTTGTACAAGCCCTCTTGTACTTTACCCATCTCGCTTCAAGAGTCATACATGGTTTCATGCAAAAATAACCTATGAATGAAACAAGCGAATGAACTAACAATCAACAAATCAAAGCAAGAGCAGAAGCAAAAATGATAGCAAAGAAAGTAAACAAACAAGCAGACAAACAAACAAGAAAACAAAGCATGTAAGAAAATATGCATGCAAGAAAACAATTGAAAACAAACACTACTCCTACTCCTACACTAACGTTACATGGGCATGATCACATGAAGTGATGCTTCCAATGTAGCCATTGACGCATTTGTAGACCCATGTTGGTGAAGTCTTGGTCCGCGATCAACCCAGTTGTGCGAACCAACAAGCAAGAAAGATATAACAATGAAGATAACCACGCTTTGTGATTCAAAGTGCCCATGAGACATAAGTTAGTGCATGTGCATGATGGGAAGTCTGTAGACTAATCATGGTGTTATGTGACACTACATGTAACTTTGAAGCATAATCACACTATTGACTGTGACATGCAAGCAAATGAAAGAAACAACGATAACTTGTGTCATGCATGAGTGCTTGCAATGTAAGACTCCTCCAATGCATGAGCAATGGGATCATGTAGTTCAAGTGGAGGAAGTAAAGTTTAAGCGTTGGATTGATATTCAGTGCATATATATGAGTGATGAGGAGCCTTGAGGGTTTGAATAATTTCCTGATCGAAAGCGAAACCAACCTCAAGACAATGAAGGCCTGACATAACCATCATCTCAGGTTGAAATGCCTCAACAGTCTATGGGGTTTCAACTTCGTTGATAGATGGATCTTCCTAGACCAATGGCTTAGATGAATTAACAATGAGTGGATCAACATCATGATCAGATGATGAGGTGAAGAGATCTTGACAACCAAAATCAGCAAATTTAGGATGTTGGTTGACATCCTCATGGTTGGATGAATCACACAGAGGGGTAGATGAAAAGTGAACAAACTCATCCTCTGTGTTTCCAGAAAAGATAGATGAAGGATCAAGTGAATTTTCAAGCAGTAACTTATCCTCTCCATTGTCGAATGATGGACTAACATCCAGTGGATCTTGTGAATGATAAACAATGGGTGCATCCATGGATAAAGATACACATGAAAAATCATGGATGGCAGGTTCACCAAAGAGGTTAGGAAAGAATGGAGGGGACTCAGACAGAAGGGAGTCATGCTTCGCTGAGTGTTCATGTTCAAGCTCCCACTCATACTCTTCATGAATGACAGCACATGTTGGTTGTGCAACACTGACTCCGTCAATGGGTTGCTCCTCTTTCACAACAAGTGGAGAGTCTGGAATGGACAAAGACAAGACAACATCATCCAAAGGAACACCTAAGTGCGAAGACGAAGGTTGAAGAAACGAATTCATAGGAGAACTCGAAGGAATCACAACCAAATCTACATAAAAATAAAGTGGATTAGTCTTATGAGAGCATGAAGGATGAACACGTGTGTGAGCATGATCCTCAACATCACTGGGTAGTGGTAGAGCTGCTGAATGAGAGGGAGCCAGGTAGTCAGTTGAGAGAGTGCCCATACAATGAGTTATGAGGGACTATTTATAGCAAAGGGTGGGGTGAACCTTGACATTCCCCTTTATGACAGTTCAACTACCCTCATGACTCTTCACCTACTCTATGACTGTTACATCCAACTATTGACACTTGACTTACATTTGACATGACTCAACATTACAATGCACATGTACTCATGTGAGACAACATGGCTTGAGCAAGACTTGCAAGGCATCACTGGCACTCAGTCCGTTGTGGTGAGATCAACTCTTTGACATGCTTGTGATGGTGAAGATGGTGAGTTGATGCCAAGCTTGGTCATCCATGATGGTGTGCATGCACCTCATGGTGACATCTTTCTAAATCAAACACTTGCTTTTGTTGCAACTAGTGCATTAGTTCAGCCCCTCCATCCAACTTGTCTGCTAACATGTGCATGGTCTTCTTAGGTGCGGCTGAATCGGCAGCACACTGATGCATAGTGTCTGTGTTGATCTCCAAGTCTTTGCTGGTGGTCATGTGCATCAACTTGCCAAAGTACCCATTTGGCTCTAGTTGGACTTACTTTTTGCCTTTTCCTTGGTGAGTGTGTTGAATGGGATGAATTGCATGCATGCACACAATGAAATACATGTTGTTGAATCCCTTGCATGAGATCAACCACACTTCTCACCATTTCTGCTTTGTGTTAGCTACTAGGATGGATCTTTAACTTGCCTGGGCATAGTTTCATCATTGAGCACACATTTTGCGCACTGTTATTCTTGATCCTGCTGCAACTCATTCATCTACCTATAGAACTTCATGTTCTTCCTAAGTTGATGCTTCAACACATGAAACTCCTTCTTTGTTACATATTCTACCTTTGTATGATCTTCATATCATGTCATCACTCCATTGTCGGAGTCTCCAATGTTGCTTTCATCATCAATGGACCTACTTGAGCTTGCAACTTTGTTCCACCTTTGTGTTTTCAACAACCCTTCTCTTACATTGGTTGCATTTGGTATGTTGTCTTCAACCATTGTTCATGATGCTTCTCATTATGATGATGCTTCTTGATGTCCTTGAACAACTTGATGTCTTCATGAGTAGGCAAGCTTATAGACACTTAATCGACTGCATACCCAAGTGTGCTCTGAATGGTGTCCTCATCTCTGCTCTTCTGGAAACCATTGTACTTGTACTGCTGAGAGGCAGATGAACACTTGCGATACTTAGAGACATGGCAACACTCATAGCAAGAAATCTATCAGTTGAAAACAAAAATGAATATGAGAACTGACTTGCAAAATACCTGGGTGAAAGATCATGAAGGTTATGAAATTTTGGCCGGGAGGTCGGGAGACCGACTACCAAGGTTGCTCAAGGTATAGTCTGGGCTGCTTGGAGACTAGCTGACTACTGGAACTGTGCAATGCACAATCCATTTTGGCTGCTGACTATTGGTATTGCGTAATGCACAATTCCAGCTGGGAAGGAATACTGGCCTAGAGACAGATCTGCACAATTTCTTGGGCCAAGCAACCACTCTCCTCCCGAAATGTGAAAAACAGTCTTGGAGGTGAATGTTGGACATGAATGCGCAAATATGGAGAGGAAGGTAAGCCTTCCTTTCCCAAATTGCATAATGCATCCTTGGTGAAGGCAGAGCCTAGGCCAAGGTTGGCCTGACTCGTTGATGGGTGACTGAAAGCATGTAAGCCAGTGAATGCATGGAGACACTAAGTGATAGAAAAGCAATTGACAGTGCATTCAAAACATTAATGAAATATATAACAATCATATCAACATGCATGTGGGTGAGGCAATTCACCAATTGGGTGAACGTCTGTGCAAAATAGTTTCATGCATGTGACAATAGTGAAATAGAAATGAAAACTGAAACAGAGCTAGGAAAAGCTAGCATATATGTAAACAATAGCAAGCGTTCAAAGAAATCAAGGAAAAAATACTCCTACAAGAGAAAACACAAAAAGCCATAGAAATGCAGCACAAAGCATGGGAAGCAGGCTTACTCCAAAATAGCTGAGCTGAATGTGCCGAATACTCCTAGATGTGATGTGGGATGTTAGAGTTGCAAGGTTCATGTGAGGAATGAACTCTACAGTGTCCAGTTGATGAGTTTTGATAACTTCGAGGTTTTGATGTGCATGCCAGAAATCTAGGGGAAGCGATACTTTGTCGGAGGTTTTAGAATTTCTCCTTGCATGTAACCTCCAACTGCTAAACATAGATCCCTAAAATAAGGGATGCCTTTGCATGCTACCTTGGGAGAAGAAACCGTGCATGCAAGTCTATTTTTCTGAGTCTTGGAGAGAACTGGTCAACTCAGCTGCACATGCAAGAGACTACTCAACTGTTGGAGAAAAATGTACATTTCTAGATGGGAGCTGGGCTGACTGCCCAAGAGATTTGCATAATTTCTCGGTAGAGCAGCTGACTTTTGCCCAGATTTGTGCAAATGCTGAGATGAACATCCTGCTGTTAAGAAAATTTGTGAAAATCCTACTGGGATGGTTGGCTGACAGGATTGCACAATCCTGGAGCCCAGCAGGCTGTCAAAGACGATTGCATAATTCCTGTAAGGAAGGCTGGTTTCCTTCCAGAAATGTACAATTTTTAGGGGAAGTTGCTCAGCCTATCGCTGTACCAAGTTCAGGTGAGCAGGTTGTGAGGGGAATGGATCAACTATGATTGGCAGGCTGCATTTGTGCAAGGAAAACACTTGAAGCTTGAGTGCTTAGCAAGACAAAGTGTTGTGTAAGGTTGGTATGGAGGCTCCAAAACAGGATAAGGAAAAATTTTAAAGGGTGGTTGTAGCCACTACAACAATGTGTTATCTTCTCTTGAGTGTTGTGACTACGACATCTATGTGGATTCCTCCTGTGAAAGTTGTACACGTCTTTTTTTTTTGTGTATTCCTAACAGAGTTGGGTTTCCTGCCATCTGACTTGGGACTCACTCCCACCCTTTCTCTCTTCGATGAAAGAAACTTAACACAAGTAACACCATCAATCACCAAGGACACGAAACTCACCATTCAAAGACAAAGCATACCACTCTCCTATGCTGACAAGCAAGAGCTAAGGCAAATATTTAAGATAATGGTAAATGAGCCATCATACCGGATGAGACTCCCACACCAAACAATGTGAGGTCTAGTTGTGAATTCATACTAGGGTGATCCCTCGAATGTTGGCAGGTGCAACGCCATCAACATTTCTAGCGCTAGAAGGGGGGCTACCAATTTCTTATACACTCACTTATCAACCATTTGGTCAAGGAAGTAACTCACACTCCCCCTCACTTGTGCATGACCTTGTATTTGGTTACTCCTCACCTCCTAGGACTGAACATGAAATTCCATATCACCACCTTTGCTCCATCCATCCAATCACTCGCTAGTTTGTTAAAGCAATCAGATTGATCCCAGGAATACAACATCTTCCATATGCATCAATGAAGACAAAAGCCACTCCCACATGGGTTGTTGTATCATCAATGGAAAAAGTAGTTCTTTCCACACTTGAAGGTCTCGCAGAAGTTGTTGAAGATGGAGAGTAGCCTATGATCTTTTGATAGGGACAAAGAGACACCCTTGTGATCTTGGGCTTAGACTTCGATACAGGAGGTGGAGGGGAAGGTACCAAACGAGGCGAAGGCGGAGAAGAACCAACAAACTCAGAGATAGAACAGTGAGATTATGAGCAAGAGGAGGAGTATGAAGAATAAGAAGAGATGGCTGACCAAAATATAGAATGGATGACTCATGGACCATTGGCTCTCCTAAGTGCTTTGCATTCAAATACATGTTTCTAAAGAAATTCGATGATGAAAAGATCCCAGCCATGTTACTCAAATAATTGGGAAGCTTGAAGATGGAGGGGAAAGAAAAGGTAAAATACTTCAATCAGAGATTTATGCACATATTGAACAATTTTGTAGTGGACACTAAACCTTATGATTCCATCATTGTTGATTACTACATGTCCACACTGCCTGCCAACATTGCATAGTTCATCGAGCGAGCTGTGAAACCAACATTATTGGAAAACTATGAAGAGGTTGTTGTTGTTGAGAAAGGCCTGCGTGTGATTGGAGTCATCAACAATGATGAACCAGCAAAGGACTCTAGAGACATGAGCAAGAAGTCCCAGGTGGTGGCGAGCAAAGGTAGAGACAAGGAAACAAGTGATATTGAAACTCTCACTCGCCTCATCAAGAACTTGACAACAGAAGTGTCTGAGCTTAAACAACAAAAAATGGATATGTCTACAAGAAACCATCCACTGAGACAGAGGCAAGGGAGAATTTCATCAAGTAGCAACCATCTCACTATGAAAACTACACAGAGATCTGTGTTCCAACTCAATCCGTGCATGAACCCTGAATTTTGTTCGTTCCATGAAGATGGTCACGTAGAGAATTCATGTTCAGACTGGAAGTGGGTTGCACACATAGTATACAGTCACACATTTGACTTGGAAAATAGTGTGCAGGAATAGTCGAAAGATACAAATAATGATGAAGATGTTGCACCTGATGAGGCATCAAGTTTTGGGAATTTGGTAAACATTTATTAGAACTTACAAGTAGTGTGGAAGATGAACACCGAGAAACAACCCCAAAAGAAAAATGACCATTACAATCTCAGGAGTAAGGGGGTTCCCCCTATAGATGGGGAAGTGAAAGAATAGATGAGACTGTTGATGAGGAAGGTTGATCCACCAAGCATACCAAAGAAGAAAACACAAAGCAAGCTCAGGAAGACGGTGGTGGACAAGATTACGTCCATGAGCAGCAAACTGTAGAATACTCTGCTAGACAACACGAACACCAGTCTTACCCCAAACAACTCGATGTGTCTACCCCCTCTGGACTACAACATTACGGATGGCATGAAATAAACTCACATGAACATTAGTTTGTTCAATTTAGCTAAGATCCAGAGTTAGCGAGACATCCTGCTGCACGCACTTGGACAGGCAACAACAGACAACGCAGCATCTACCAGCAAGGGAGAAAACACACCTCCCGAATCACTTTCAAATTTGTTAAACACACTCTGGATGGAAGAAGAAAACTGAATTTTCCCTCCATTCCTTCTATCATTCAAATCCTTCAACTGTAATGTTCACAACTGCTTGGTTGATTCTGATGCAATAGAAAACGTCATGCTGCTCTCCATTGCCAAAAGGATCAATTCAGAATGGAGTAAGACATCTACAGAAATCATCCATCTTGATTGAACATCTGTACCATCCATCGCTGAACTTTGATATGTGATCATCCAACTATCTCATGACGGTCGTGTCCACCAATGCATCAACATTACTGTTGTGGACATATCAGAAGCATATGGCTTACTACTCAGCAGAGACTGGTCTAGCAAGCTGAACGGATATTTTGCTATTGACTGGTCGCACATGTGCCTTTTGTAAAAGGGTAAAAACAATCAAATCCAAGTGTTATCCAAGAGGTATATGATGCACAATGTCACTCCCATCAATGGTGAAAAAGAACTGTTGGCCTTTGGAGAACTCATGTTTGACAACTGCCTCCTGGAAACAATGTTGGGGTGTTATCCTACATGGTTAGCTCCAACCCCACTAAACACGCAGCTGGGTCTCCTTCCTTTCCCAACTGATGGAAATGAAGCATGTATAGTACATTTTACGAATGGTAGTAGTAGCATTAGCAACAACATTGGTAATAGTTCAGGTGTGTCAAATGGTCTGTGTACAAACAAGTTGTGGACCATGTATTTTGACGAATCAAAGACACAGGATGGATCAAGAGCTGGGTGTGTCTTGATCAACCCAAACTATAGGAAGCATATGGTTTCATGTCACTTGGATTTAAACTACACAAACAACATTGCTAAGTATGAATCACTCGTGTTGGGGTTGCAGAAAGCCATCAACCTCAACTTGGTCGTGCTCAAAGTGATACTGTATTTCATGGCCAATGCTAACACCTTTAAGGATGTAGTCATAGACAAATATGAGCATGAACAATCTCTGCAAGCAGAAGTAGGTAGCAAGAAAGGCCACCTCATCCCTAAGGTGGTGGCATCATTGGAAAGTATTTATGACTTGCAAGAATGCTTTCAGGGGCTGAGGAACAACAAAACCCACAGTTCCACCATGATGCACGAGTTGATCAACTTGGGAATAGAACAAAATTTGAAGTTCATCATTCTCGGTACATGTTGGAAATAACAAGAGTGGCAAGCCTTTGTCCACTTGTTCAAATAGTATTGGGATGTGTTTGTGTGGACATACGATGATCTGAAAACTTATGAGACACAAATAATCCAACACATCATTCCAATCAAAGAAGGGGTCAAGACGTATTAGTAGACGCTAAGGAAAGTATATCCATCACTTAAACCGCTCATATAGAAAGAGCTCACCAAGTTGTTGGATGCACGAATCATATACAAAATTCTTCATTCTACTTGGGTTTCAAACCTTGCTCCCTATATGCAAGAAGTCCTAGGAAATCTGCTTGTGTCTTGATTTCCAGAATGTAAATCACACCTCAGGCAAAGAAAACTACCACGTGACATCTATGGACCACATTCTGCAAACATTATCTGGGGCACAAATTCTTTCCTTACTCGATAGGTTTTTAGGATACAATCAGATTCTAGTAATAGAACATGACAGACTCAAAACTACCTTCCGTACCAAGTGGGGTACGTTTTAATACAAACGAATGTCATTTGGGCTTATGAATGTAGGTGCGACCTTTCAGTGTGCCATGGAAATCACTTTTCACAGACTCATTGTACAGAGTGTAGTGGTATACCTCAATGATGTGATTCTACTTCCAAGAAAATGTGAGGACCACATATGCCATCTAAAGATTTTTTTTGAGCAATGCTGGAAATATGAGATTTCCTTGAATCCAAAAAAGAGCATATTTATAGTGTCTAAGGGGAATTCTCTTGGACAAATCATTGCCAAAAGTGGGCTCAAGGTTGATCCAGACCAGGTCTGGACTATTACACAGATCCCTCACCTAGCCAACAAGAAAGCCATGCAATCCTTCTTGGGCAAGATAAACTTCCTCTGAAATTTCATCTCAGATTATGCACAGATAATCAAACCCATACAGGACATGATCAAGAAGGATGTAATCTATAGCTATGGCAAGAGCGAAAATTATGCATTCACACATATCAAGCAGGCTATTACAGAGGTGACTGCACTCTACAACCTAGACTTCAAAAAGGCTTTCCTACTATACACCTTCGCCTCCGATAATTCACTCACTATAGTACTCACTTAGAAGGATGAGATGAATGACGAATGTCCCATATCCTTCATGAGCGCAAGCATGCAGGGACCTAAACTCAAATACTCAACCGTTGATAAAAATACATATGCAATTTACAAGGTAATGAAACACTTCAAACCCTAATTGGTGAAGAACCACTATATAGTCTATGTCCCTCACACAGCGGTTTGCACATTGCCCATGCAACAAGAACTGGGTGAACGATGTGTGAACTAGATGACAGGCTTGCAATAATATGATCTTGACATCAAGCCATTTCACATGCTCAAAGGCCATGGACTCTACAAACTCGCAGCTAAAGTAGTACACATAGAGGAGGAAGAAGAAGAACTCGCTAGCTAGGAGGAGGAAGTTGAAATGTATGATGTAGTGCAAGAAACTCCCACTGAAGACAAAAACTCTTGGTACATAGATGTGCACTAGTACCTTGAGCATGGCACCGTACCCTCTCACTTTTTCATCAAACAGAAGAGGGAATTGTGCCTCAAAGCTTTAGCATAATAGTCAGTGCATGAACTACTTTACAGGAAGCACAACAATGGATTTTTGCTCAGGTTCCTGGAGGCACATGAATTAGAGAAGTTACTACAAGACCTACATGATGGACCTACCAGGGGTCACTTCATGAGAACACCACTACACACAAAGTTGTGTGAGCTAGTTTCTACTGGCCCACATTATTCAAGGATGCACATGCTTACACCCACAAGTGACCGGTCTATCAATGATGCACCAGTATAACATGAAGGTCAGCAGCCCCACTGCACCCTGTTCTAGTGACCGAACCATTCCAACAATGGGGCTTGGACATCATTGGGTAAATTTTCCCACATTCATCAAAACAATAGTACTACATTCTAATAGCAATTGATTACTTCACACAATGGATAAGAGCATTGTTGCTCAAGCAAGTGAATGACCAGGAGGTCATCAGATTCCTCCAACAGAACATCATCTCATGCTTCAACATTGTGGTGTCATTTTTTTTCTATAATGCAACATAATTTTTGTGTTCTCATCTAAATACTACCCACAAGGAAATGGTTTCCCAGAATCCATGAACAAAATCCTTATCCATATAATCAAAAATATTGTTTACTCTTAGTAGCGGAACTGGCATTCCACCTTGATGAATGCAATATGGGCTCACCCCATAACACCCAAACTCTCTTTGAATAACTCACCGTACATCCTGGTCTATGGAAAAGAGGCCATCCTACCACTCAATATCTACTTTCCTGCACTTCATCTATCTCAAGAATACCAAGGCAAACCTTGCGAGCTAGTTTAGCATAGGATGGATACACTCCACAAGATTTAGGAAGAAAGGATGAAAGAAAAATAAAAATTTACACTCCACCAGAACTGTATCAAGAGATGGTTCAATAGAAGTCTGTAGGGAAGGCTAACTTCAGTGTTGGTGACTTGGTCTGGAATTGGGATAAATCCCATGAAAATAAAGGATATCATAATAAGTTCCAGACCCATGTGGATTGGTCCATACACAATCCACGAGAAGCTTGTCCCACACACATACCATCTACAATCACTTGATGGGAGGATTAACAACCTTCATGTCAATGGCCAATATCTCAAACACTACTTCCAGTAGGTCGGATTGCGCCTTGCGCGATGTACATAGTCTGGTTGCTGCTTGTTTTTTTCATTTTGTTTTCCTTTCTCACTATTTTTGTTTTCATTTTGTTTGGTTTTCTTAATACCTTACTATTTTTATTTTCCAAAAATAAGTGTTTTCATCTACTGACTTTTAGCTTTTGAATGAGTATGTGGCTGAGATATGAAGAGACTTGTGACTCTGCAACACTTGGCTAGTCTTGTGTCTGTCTTCTCTTTGCTTGGTTATAACCTTCAGCCAGTGAATTCTTGATGGAAAATACGAGTCATCTACAAAGGGAGCTTTGGTCCAACCATGAACTTGTGTCTACATTGGGAAGCCCCATGCTTGTACTCATCCTTCAACTCTGTGTGTTCAAGCTCATCCAACTAGTAGAAACGAAGAAGGGGAAAATATAAACAAGAAAACCTATGTCAGAGGTATTACATGCTTCTTTGAAGGAAAAACCTATTTTTCTCTCAATAACTTAGGATCCCTCTTCCACCCCAAAAATAAATAATTTCCTGTGCACAGTCCTCTTAAAAAAAATATAAAGGCAAGAGAAAAGAAAAGATTCCTGCGTAGAGAGGTGAAGCATGCAACTCCACTAGGATACTAACCAAGCTTGTTGGCAGTGTAGCAATGCTTATGTTCCTATGTCACTCTGTTGGGGTACTGTCTAAGCCTATTGGGAGTGGATCAACACTAGAGATGAAAACTTATACTTTGAAAATTGTCAACTCGTAAGCCAAACTACCCTTCTCGATTTCGAAACATTGTGATCAAATTGAACTCTTTTTGTGTTTAACTGAGTTGGCAAAAGATGAACCATGTCTATCCATGGGGTAAGTGGGGAAGCCGAGGTAACCCACACAACAATTCAATACTCCCTAAAATACCAAGGCCCTGTGCTATCAATGAACCAAAACATAGAAGCCGAAGTTCTACCAACGTGTCGCCAAGTGTTGTAGCGATTACAACACCCTCCAAAATTTTGACCCACATCTAATTTTGAAGCCTCCTTTGAGATTTTTACTTGATGATTGCATGCACTTGGGTTCCCCACATGAGATCATGTGAGTCTTCGCACCCACCTTGCTTGATCATTCAATAAATATCTTTTGCATGTTGGTAACAATGTCACACTTGCGACCATGTTCTGGCCATGCACAAGGTCTCTCCTTCATGTGTACATGTTGTGTTCGTTATGTAAACATTTTTCATGCTCACACATGGAGCTGTATACACTGTCGCGCAAGCATCATCGTGGTCATCCAATGAACAATCATAAGTGTTGTGCTTATCGATTTGCACTGTCAGTTATTCATTTTGAGCATGTGTGTCTGGATGGTTTGAGTCATCTCATCATCAACTCATGTAAGTGTGTGTTTGCAAGTTCATGTATGCACCTTTTCACTCACTCACACACTTAGTCATTTTGCTGAAATTCTAATGACTGGATTCCCCGCTGATAGCTGAACCTTCGCCCCACCATCGACTCGATCGACTATCACCCAGAACAAAGCAGAAGAACCCAGCAAGCTATTTCAACCTACGCTACCCACAAGCTGATCAATCAACCCTCCTCCTGGTCAATTGAAGATTTTGACCCAGCAGTCACCCCGGGAGTGAATTTCCCCAAAAATTGCATAGAGGCTATAGACCTTTCCCACTCCACTGAATAATGAAATTGCGCAAGAAAGCGAGATAGACACCCAGTGCGCATCCCTGTCTCCCTTAGAAAATTGCACAGTTTTTCCAGCTAGCCCACCAGTTAGTCAATTGGCTGCTCACCCAGAAAACTGTGTAGATTTCATGAGTAAGCTCTCTATTGCCGAGCAGTTCGCCAGCTAAAAAATTACACAGAGGGGGATATTAGGCCAGCCTCCTAGCATCAACACAATTTTTGCTGCCAAGCTCCCAACATCTTGTTGCCAATTCACTCCAGGAATTGCACAGTTTTTGTTTCCAAGCTTCTCGCAACCTGCTACTAGCTCCCTCCAAGAACTATGTAGTTCTTGCTACCAAGCTCCTGCTACCCGCTCCTTCTAGAAATTACACATGCCTTTCATGCCCATCCTTCCTGTAGCCCAAACTACTCCTCCCAAAAATTGCACATATTTTTCCTCCAGCCAAGCCAGATCTCCTGTACAGTGATTGTCAATCCAGATTATCCGTCACCATATCCTAGTGAATTCTACGTAGTTTTTACCACCAGTACTTGGAGCCTCCATCACATCTTGAAGTTTTCCTCATGTAGTTTCGTAGCCTTGTCTTCTCTCCCAGTCACCTACATCTAAAATGATCATGCATCATGGTATACTAGTAGGTTTATGGATTTGATATCATCCCATCATGAGTGACTGCAGATATAGGTACATGAAAAAAAATGGCATGGCGAGATATGGGATGAATATAGGAAATACATGTAAAGGGACATTTTCTCGAATGGACGAACAAATGATGCATGCAAAAACATGTGCTCGCGAATGGACAATCATGCAAATATGTGTTCGCGGATGGATGAACATGCTAAGATGTGTTCATGGACTGACGAACGGATGAACATGCACTTTTCGTGAATGGATGAACCTATGAAGCATGCCAACATACAAGCAAGGAGCAACGTTTGAATGAAACATCAAGTGAACCCAACGACCATCAAAGACTCTGCACACCTTGCCATGTAGAGGTGAAGTTGTGAGACACCATGAGGACATCCATCACCTAGCAATGCTGCAACTCAACATGCACACCAACAGTAGCATGAATGTACCAAGGGTCAGTTTCACCCTTGGGTATAAATACTCCCTCATTTGTACATGCAAAGGACATTTCACCTTGGCTCCTCCCACATAGCCTTGAGAGTCTATAATCTTTTAATTGAGGAGTAAGTAGTGGCTCCAATGCCCTACCCATGGGGTTAATGATGTATCATGTATCAATGTCTCTTGGAACTTTCACTTAATTTAGAAGGCTACTGACAGGCCAACATGTTTTCGCATGGTGTAGATGTTGTAAGTGTTTGTCAGATTCATCTTGAACACTTGTAACGCATGTTGCTTTAGCCTGTGTTTAACACTTGGATTCATTCAACTGTTATAATACATATCTATTAATGAAAACATGTTGTATAACTTGTTAAAGTTGTCCTTCCCATGTTGGTTACCTCTCAGACATCAGATATAACCTTTCACATAAACTTGCTATAATGATCATAACACTCACATGGATTTCCCACTGAGTGTTGCACGTGTTATATTCCCTTGTGTATTTTGATTGCTGCATCCGTTTGGATTTATCCTACAGAAGCTGCACAAATCCTGTTGTGTTGTGTGTTCCTAATAGAGTTGGGTTTCCTCCCATCTAACTTGGGACTTACTTCCACCCTTTCTCTCTTCAGTGAAATAACCTTGACACAAGTAACACTATCAGTCACTAGGCACACGAACCTCACTACTCGAAGACGAAGTAGACCACTCTCTTGTGCTGACAAGTAAGAGCTAAGGAAAACATTTAAGATAATGGCAATCAAGCCATCATACCAGATGGGACTCCTACACCAAATTGGTGTGAGGTTTAGTTGGGACTTCATACCAAGGTGATCCCCTGAATGTTGGTGGGTCTAACATCGTCAATGCATCCCTCCATTCTCTCTTACATAACTACACATATACTTTATGGTACTCTTAGATAATTGTAATGCAAGCAATAACTAACTATTTGGCAGTTAGAGGAGAGGATTCAACCTTGCTATGATTACTTTAGAATATTGGAAAGTGAACAAGTGAGCTCAAGGCCAAGGACTTTGACCATAGACCATATCTAGGGAATTCATTCAATAAAGGGAATTCCTCCTCCATGAACACACATATCTAAGGTAAGATAAATAGGCCACATGTTACATTTCATTTACCTTGTAATGATTATATTTGTCTGAAAAGAAAATCTAGCACATGCTATATGTGTTTTAGCATACAATGCTTGTGTTTGTGTTGTTAACTATAAGACCCTCCTCCTGCATTTTCCAAATTTAATCGGTCCACTGGGGTAAACATGTGACAAGATGCCACTATGATTTGATTCAACTCCCCATGTATAGTTAAGGATGTGGAACCTGCAAAAAAAACCAAACTAACCCTCAACACATGTTATAGAACCTCCAAGAGCCAACCATCCTTTCCAGGTGACCAACCCCTGAGGAAACTAACATTTTACTAACCTAGAGCCTTAGTATCTCCCATGACATGGGTGTACATGTGCATAGGACCCTCCATTCGCTCTCACAACAAGGGCATGCAAGCTACTAGGATCTTTTTCAGTTAGTTTCAAGCCTGTGACCCTAGATTCTATGCCACTTTTTCAGGGCCAGGACTAAGGCCACTATCCAAAACTCCATGAAACCTTTAGGAATGATAAATAACACAGTAAAAAAGTTTCTAATTTAAATAATTGAAAAAATACTTGACTAGACCCCTACTAGCCATGATAGGTATTTTGTCAAACATATCACAAATATACATTCTACTGGTCATAACAATAGATTTGAGCATAGGGGTCTCATGCTTATCTGATAATTGCAAAGAAGAATTGATGCCTTATCACATTAGTTGCATTATCATCTATTATGTCATGTATCTATTATTCATTCAGATATAAATCAAAACATGATGAGATCCATACATCATCACTGTCATAAAAAATACGCATAACCAACATATAAACAATAGAAATAATAAGGATTCAATAGAGATAGAATCCACATATAAACTAGTACATTTACACATGAAATACTAAGGATAAGTAACTCTTATTAATGAATGCAAAATCCAACCAGGTATGGGACTTCCATGAACCACCCGACCATATATTGGTTGAACCAAATCTTTCTTTCAGCCAATCATCCCTGTGTCATGTTACAAGCATGAATGTTGGAATCAACCAAAATCAATAGGGCTTCCCGAGGCTACATTGCCTCACTCTCATCAATAGAACCAAGCTTTACTGTAATCCCCACCATATCACTAGCTCCTAAAAAATCATGGATGCCACCATAATTCTCTACCTACACCATGAGGAATTTTCATGTCTCCTAGTCTCTGGGCTTTACTGCAGTCCACACCAGGTCACTAGGCCCTAACTGAGGCCCCACCCTCTAGGATTTACCATATATCCTACCATTCACCAGCCAAGGATTCCTGGGCCTGATCAAGGGCACCCACCACTAGGATTTAATGTATATCTTGTCATTCACCGATCAAATATTCCTAGGCCCACCAAGGTAACACAAAATTTGGCTTTACCACAACCCGCAATCTGGTTCAAGGGTTATTAGGCCAAGTGTTTACCTCAATCCCTATTCTAATTAAGGGATCATTAGGCCATGTGTTCTTTCTTTTAGATAACACCTCACTCAGTTTCAAATCCATCCAGCAATAAAGGTCAACAAAAACATGAGAACCCCTCACACCATGGTTATCCAGAAATGGAAAGGCTAGGCTAGAAAGCACTGTCACACCTGGAAAAACCCATGACAATGACAACAAGAGAACCAAGAACACACATGCATAACCATACATGCCAAAACTAGCAAGGAAATATTACATACAAATTGATACCTGCAACTAATCTTGATGTAGTTTCTTGATCCTACTCTTCCTTGCTTTCCTTTGCCTTCTTTTATTTTCTTAATCCAATGCTAAAGTGCTCCAAGAAACTCTAAGTGTCCAAGAGTATGAGAGGTACCAACTGATCCTCATAAACCTTTTTATTAAAAAGGCCTCTATTTTCTTCAATTTTCCATTATTTTCCTTCATTTTCCTTCTCACATGAAACATGTGGCCTTTTACCTTCCTTTTCTCCTATTTTTTATTATTTTCATAAATAAAATTTCAATTAATTCCTCATGCCTTTCCAAATCCTTTTCCATTACCTTTTCCAATTTCCTTAGCCATAATAAACCAAATGAAGACCTGCACTAGGATTCCTTGCCCAAAATTCATCTTGGAATAAGTGTCCCATAATTGTGGTTATTATTGTGCCTTTATTAACATTTATTACATGGAATTTTCACTAAGGTTGTTACAAAACCCCCTTCCCCCCCTTAAGGGAACACCATCCTTGGTGTTCAATGACACCTACAACCAACAAGACTGTTGTAAGAAAAACATACTTCCCATAGAGCTTTATAACTTAGCCTAATGCAGTATTTATAATGATCATCTTGTTGAAAATAAAACCAACATGACAACCATAATGACCTGACATCCATACCGCTTATTATATATTTATAACACAACTCATGGTGGTATTTACATCCATATATATGTGTACATAAACCAAAACATCACTCCAAAAAACATACCAAAAAAAACAATTGCTCAACAAGCGAATAGAGAAGGATACATAGCCTACACCTAATCTGCCATATCCCATGTAGCTTCATTGGGACCAAAGTGCTTCTATTGCACTTTAACCTACTTGATTGCATGGTTCCATAGCATGAACATCTTTCTCTACAATTTACACTGAGGTTCCAGTTTGAATTATCCATCTGGATCCACCTGCAATACAGAGTAGTCAATCACATGATAAACATCTTTAACATACCTACTAAGCAATGACACATGGAAAACATCATGGACTTTCACTATCATAGGTAATGCAAGTCAAGAATATATTGTTCCAATCCTTTCAAGAATATTGAAAGTTCCATAAAATCAAGGTGCCATTTTGGCACACGATCTGTTGTGTGTGGAGCATGATTGTTCAGAGGTCTTTGTTTTTCCGGATGTATACCCCAGGAAGTTTTGTACACCCCTCCATGCGGGGGGGGCTTGTCCCCCCC